>CAJVPJ010000362.1:0-27060 GCA_910592205.1 Paraglomus occultum | reverse complement strand
ATGATGCGTGTGAGGTGGGTGTATTGATGTAGCGGTGGGTTGTGGTGGGGGGGGGGGGGGGGGAGAGGGGGGGGGGGGGGGGGGGGGGGGGACTGAGTGGCAAAGGACGGTTGCAACGTGTTTTTTTTTAACTGTGGTTGCTGAATATAGAGTGCGCAGCTGGGTAGGACAATGCCCGGACGTCCATTAACTTAACCGCGCGCAGAGCTACGCTATTAAATGATCGTTTCTGAGATATGTTGCTCTATGCGCTATACCGTATACCTCATCAAATTCATGTAATGTGTAATTGGGTAGTTAACTTAGTCTCCGAGCACCGATGGAATGGGAACAGAAAAAAAAAAGAATCATGTGTTCATAACAGCGACACCTCTGGTCGTCCGCACCTGACGGAACGCGAGCACCCCCCGGGCGAGCGCATAAATCTGAGGCGAGCGTCAGACCTTAGGGGAAGTGCAAGGAGGCTAGCGTCCCGCGTTCCTCCGAGATAGGAACACCCAGCACATAAGTCTGAGGCGAGCGTCAGACCTTGAGCATAGATGTCAAGGATGTGTGATCCCCCTATCGTCGGTGGCAAAGACGGACGTGATTTCTGACGCTCTGAGAAGAGCCTGGTGCCTTTGGCGCTTAATAAACAATTTCTTGTGGAAGTGATCAACATCGGATATGATGCACCCCGCCGATCGGGGACAAATCGCATATTAATATGTGATAAACGCGACACGGTGTCCTTATCGCTAGGCCAGATGTTTTCGCAAACTTCCTCACAAATTCTCTCTTATTTGTATCCATAACGGTAATTTATCACTTTAAAATTCTCCGCTTTCGGACGCTCTGATGGTACCCGGCCCCAGGTCTTCGATTCACCCTCGACTTTGCAACACAGTTTGGAGAAACCGATATCGTCCAATTTCCTCTTTGATTGGTTTCGGAGAGCAATTTTTGTCATTTGGTTTGAACCATTTGTATGCAGGAGTTTGTTGGCGGTTATTGATATAGCATGTAGTGGTAAAAACTGCATGAGTTGCATTTGGTTGTAAGCACAACCATGAAAGTTTCCGCAACTTTGTAAAGAAATGTCTAAAAATTGAAGTCTATTAGCATTCTTTACGGCATGCGGGCTGTTATATCAGAAATCAAAATACAGTCAACTCTGGTTATAAGAACATGAGTCATTGGAACAGATTTCCAAATTACTAAATAATTTCTCTGATTATAAGAACATTTATATGTGTCGCTGGATATAAGAACTTTTTTTTCGGAAAAACATACTGGGACAAATGTGGTTCTTATAACCAGAGCTGACTGTAACAAGTCAACTTTATTGAATAAAAGTTTTTGGATAGTGCGAATGGTTTGCTCCCGATTAGAAAAACAATGTGAAAACCCTAAGGCTTTTATATCAGAGGGTTTGGAGGAAAACTAACCCGCAAAAATGATAGAGCAGACAATGTAAGATAAAATTTACGATTTAAAATTTTAATCAACTAAAAAAATTTTGAATTCTAGGCAAATCCAGGATTATATGCGATCCTCTTCGAAAACCTCTTCTGTTTCTTCAGCCTTCCAAAAAGAGCCATTCACTCGTATTCCATCAATTAATCTCGCTTCTTCTATTGCAGAATTTAGAAACTTGAATAGTATCAACGACATTGGAGCAAACATGGAAGTTGACAATGAGAAATTACCACTCTCCGAACTTGTTAACCGATTGGGCTCTGGAAAAATAGACCCGAAAGACAGTTCGATCTTCCTTCCACAACTTTAAGAATTATATTTTTACAAATCTCACGTCCACCCCACTATTATCATATTTTAACCTCTGATGAGGTGACTAATGAGATTAATTTGTCCATCTCCAACAGAATGCGCAAACATGTATATGAACACCATTCTAAACAGATTAAAGTGTCCCAAATAGCCATCAATCAGGCTGTAGGAAAAATGCGAGACGTGTTACAAGAACAGTTAAAGGACTATACGTAAACTCGTTTCAAAGAAGGCAAGAAACAATATGGGTTAATCTAATATTCTTGTTACATAGTGTTATAGTTGTACTTTGTAGCTATTAATCCTTGGGTTATTTGTCACGACTGTTTCTATTACTACTATTAATAGCCTATTTATACGTTCTCCAGTACGATTACACATAAATGGAATGGGGCAATTTATTAGAAGGAACGATCTGAAGATTATGATATCATTTGCTATAGCGATGTTCAAACTGCTTATATACATTCTTTTGATTGTTTACTAGCTACACTCTAACGTTGTCCAGAGGCGGCCATTTCCCTAACAATGGTTATTTTCTTAAAATCCAGCTCGAATATCACCATCTCCGACCTGTTTATTATGGCGACGGCGTGGAAATAGCGGGGGTGGGGGGAAATACGCGATGAGAACAAATCTTGCTTTACCCAAGGGGACAAATTCATGTCACGGGGCGAATGAAGCATTTAATTCGGTAGCCCCTTGCTAATATCGCCATTATGATGATTATCGATCTAGCAGGAAAAATCTGATAAGATAGTTATTACTCGAACTCATAACAGCAATAAGTAGACTTACCATTAGATTGTCTTTGTAATGCAACGATCCTTTTACAGAGATGATAAAAAATCAGTCAACGATAGAGAAGCTCCCTTGTCACCATCACTTCCTCTACCGCCTTCCTTCTTTTCGTTATTTGCTAATAGCCGCTGAAGATCCAATTTCTGCTTCTTCCTTTTTACTTTCGTTCCATGTGCGATATTCCGTTGCACGAGACTTGATCTTTTGTTACTACTAGTGTTGACACTTATTTCAGCTTGTCGCTCATCCGGTTTGTCTGTTTGTCTGGGACTGTGGCGTGCGCTACCGTGGATGCGAGTTTCGGTCTTGCATATACGACAGAAGTAAGATACATAATTTCTGGAGCGAGTATTGTCGGTATTATAATTCAAAGTTTCGTAATGGATTCTGTGTGCCGTGTCAGATGGCTTTGTCTTGTTGATTGAAACGCATTCTTTTAAAGACGTCGGGTGGCTGCTCGTCTCAACAGATTCCAATACAGTCGATGTGGTTGGATCAAATTGTGTCTTAACTTTACGGCGTTTATTGCGCCGTCGTCTATCTTTCTCAATGCTAACCTGAGAGTTAAGACCAGGTACAAAGATAGTTCCACAATAATTACAATAAACTCTCTTGATTGCTCCAGCGAGTTTTAGGTTCTTTTCGACAGCTATCTGATTAAACCGAGATAAATAGAACGCGGACAATGAAGGTACTGTCGACAAAACAGTATGCGAAGCTGACCATAGAAACTGTAAGTGGGCTGACGTTTCTTGAGAAGTCATACTGTGGAAAATTGAAATCGATTTTTGTATCAACTACCATTTTTGTAACTTACGTCACTCAAGAGATTAACACAGAGAGCCTTTCTAATTAACACGAATTGTTCCAGCATTTAAAAAAAGGTAATAGTAATGATGCTAATACAGTCGAAAAGAACGTAGTTGGGACAGCCAAATTGTGGAGGTGTTGTCTTATTATTATGGAGTTTAGTCATTTACTAATAACTCATATTCGATCGTTCCTGTATGAATTTCTTTTATACAGTATATGCTATCAGGCGTACAGAAACTTGTGCATTTAGAATCTATCCATTATAACCAACAAACTCTCATTCACATTCCAACATTTGTAAGCACCATAATAATAATCTCTTCAATTAATCACGTCTTTTCCAGCAAATCTATCAAGAAGTTCTTACATTCATTCTTATTTGAAATAGTTTCTCTTAACCTATTTACAGCCTATAAGTTATCTCAAGTCCGCAAACCCGAATATGATAAAAAGCATGCACATGATAAGTGCCCTTCGCGCGCATTAGCCTGGAAGCTAACACAACCGACATCATTCTTGTCTGGCGCCTTCAGAATGACATCCTTTGATTGGCTGATCCATTCAAAAACATAACCGAATAGTGATGTCATTCTAAGCAACCGTTTATACGGTTGAATTATACGATCCCGAATATAACCAGAATAAGGGTAGTGAAAAAAATAAGACTAAAGAAAAAGCTTCTAATATAAAGTTAATTTCTGTTGAATTCAGGGACATATATTTCCTTCGCCAGACGCTTTTAAAAAAAATGTACCCAGTACTTGCAGTAGCAAATCGTATCTACGCATCAAATTACCAGACACATCCGGTGTTGACTCTATCGAGCATCAATGCCGTATTAGCTGGCCTGGCGGATGTACTGGCTCAGTCGATTACTTTGTATGAATCTCGGGAAGCAAAGAGTGGGGGACACAGCGTACTCGTCGATAAACATGTACGAGAAGGGTCGAATAATGACGAGATGTCAATAGGAAACGTTCGAATATCCCTGGAGGACAGATCCTTTGATCCATATAGACTAATGCGGTTGTCAACATACGGCTTTGCCATAGCTCCTGTTGTTCAGAAGTGGTTTTCAGTACTTGACCGACGATTTCCCATACCGACGCAAAACGTCGGGTTGAACCATACGATGAAGCACACTATGAGCGCGGTCGCCAAGCGCGTTGCCGTTGATCAGATATTTTTTGCTCCTTTCGGGTTGGCGTTGTTCTTTTGTGCGATGGGAGCTATGGAAGGTCATAGCGTCGATAAGATCAAAGAAAAGTTTAGGGTATCATTTGTTCCCGCTCTGAAAGCCAACTATTGTTTATGGCCTCTCGCACAAGTTATCAATTTTAGATTTATGCCATTGAGATATAGAGTACCTTTTGTTGGCGTAACGGGTGTTTTATGGACGGGATATTTAAGTTTGTTAAATAGCATGACTAGTGATGTTCATTGATTTTCTATGAAAAAAGTCGAAATACGTAGAAAAAGTAATGTGCATGTGCATGTATGCTAACAAGTTCTACCATAAAGCAATTCCGGAATTCATTCACGAGCCTGTTCTGGTATCAATGCAAACAAACTTTCGTTGTCAAAGTTGTAACAACGTTGCTAAATTCCAGACATGACTTTGTAATTACAAACAACCATCGCTCAGCCACTTCACGTCTATAGGATGACGAGAATGCTCTCTCAATTGACTAACGGTAACAATGCAAAGAACAAACTCGTGGCATATCACACGAGTTGCATTA
Source organism: Paraglomus occultum (assembly GCA_910592205.1). NCBI lineage: Eukaryota > Fungi > Glomeromycota > Glomeromycetes > Paraglomerales > Paraglomeraceae > Paraglomus > Paraglomus occultum. The sequence continues at coordinate 21,934 of CAJVPJ010000362.1, read as the reverse complement.
TAATTCGTCCTTTTCCCTTTTTTGTTTTTCCTTTTGTACAAACGATGACAATACAAAGTATGATTCATTTAAATATTTCCTTACTATGTTTAGCGTCACAAAGAGTCATGTTTCAAGTAGGTGTCATGTGCATCCATCATTAGTAAATTCCCACACACATGCAAGCTTTCTTTATACTATATAGTTCCAGCCTTATTATTGTCGTTTGTGTAGTCCATAATAATAAGTACGTACGAGTAATAGAATAATGGACTCTGAAAGCTCGCATCGCTATACGTTTGGCTTGGATCGTCAGTCTGCAATAACAAAAACAATATACGAAAAGGGAAAAGAAGTAATAATAATAGAAGATACCCCTTCCAGATCCCCTTCACATCGTCACCGTTCGCCACGTCCCTCGCCACACTCGACACACATGTCGCCTAGCCACATACATTACCACTACCACAGGTCGAAAAGACCGAAATACACTTCACACGCCGAGTCAGACGAGCATAATTCTTTCAGATCCGCAAAACATCGGAGCGAGCATACTCCTTATATGTGCCGCATGCTCCGTTATGCCGCTCAATCGACTGCTTCGACAAAGTCGAGCACGCTTTTGACCGATCCTTCGGGCGTTCTACCCATAGTTGTAGTTGACGACCCTCCTGCGACCGCTCGTAGAATGGCTCCAGCAGGATGTCGGGATGACAGAGGCTCAACTTTGAAGAGAATTCGAAGAGAGAGAAGCAACCTGGCAAGACGACGTGATAACGCCGCCGATGGCGATCGTCGTTATCATAACCGGAGCTCAATTCGCGGCGGTCGTTATTATCATCCGTACGAATCGCGAGAACCGAGGGGAGGCCGCATGGAGATTAGTCGTTCTTATCGTCACAATTACGATCATTACAGCCGACAAGATGATTTCAATGATAGATTTTACGGCCAACGGTATTTTGAGGCTGGACCATCAAATAACAAACAACGAGAATATCGTCAAAACGGTCGAGAAGAACGGAGACGCATATCCGTAACCGATACATCTACAAGAACGAAATACGCGGTAAGCAAAAGCGAAAAAGAAATATTTCCATTCTCCTCATTATAAACTAAAAATAACATTCATGTATTCTAGTCACCTGGCGAATTACAACGTACATCATCTCGAGTTAACCATAGACGAGAACGACTAGAATGGGATGACGAAGACGGGCATTTAGTCGTAGCTCCTGGGATGGATATTGGATCGAGATGTATATATTTCTTGTATTATCCGTCTGTTCTTTTTTATGTATTGTTCATACGAGCGTACAAAAATTATCTATTCGCTACATTCGAATAGATCGAATATTTCGTATCCTTGGTCAAGGAACATTTGGGCGAGTAGTTCAAGCATGGGATAAGAAGGGGAATGTAAATGTTGCCATCAAAATAATACGTGCCATACAAAAGTATTTAGAAGCGAGTTATGCCGAGATTGGCGTATTGAACACGATAAAGGAGAACGATCCGTATAACGACTTGTAAGCATGTTACTATGTTTGGTGTTTTTGTCTTTACGGTTTATTTTCACGCATGGCGCGCCAATGCCATATCGTTTCTAACCGCTTGAATTATTTTACGTAGCCAATGCATACACATTAAAGAATTTTTCGAGTATCGTGGACATATGTGTATAGTATTTCCAATGTACGCCCAGTCTGTCTACGATTTCCTCAAGTCGAATTCATATCAGTCTTTTCCAATGAAACACGTTCAACAATTATCTCGGCAATTGTTACGATCGGTTGCATGTACGTTATTTGTTTCTGTCAAAGCATTCCATACTTGGTTGTACTCGCGTAACTTAAATCTTTTCTTGATTTTTCAGTCATTCACTCAATAAAACTATGTCATACCGATTTGAAGCCGGAAAACGTTCTTCTTGCTGACGACGATTGTATAATTGTTCCGTCCAAGGTTGGTAAAGGTTACTTCAAGTGTATTGGTGGGAGTTTTGGAATTAATTACAGATTTAACGTTAATCACTAGCACTCGTCGCAACGTGCTGAGACAAAGGAATTACTTTCTACTTATATCAAACTTATTGACTTTGGAAGTGCTATATTTGAAGATGAGTATCATTCACCGGTTATTTCGACGAGGCATTATCGCGCACCCGAAGTAATATTAGGTAAGCTATAAATATCTACCTTTACTGTGCTCTAAAGATCCCCAAGCCTGATCTTTTTCACGCAGGATTAGGATGGTCGTATCCATGTGATGTTTGGTCTGTTGGCTGTATTTTGGTTGAGCTTTTCACTGGAGATGCCTTATTTCAGACTCATGATAATTTGGAACATTTGGCATTAATGCAAAAAGTACTTGGCCGAATTCCAGTTAGAATAATTCGGCGTATAGGGTACTGTCCCCTCGTTGCTATCCTGTAATTCTTCTAATGCTTTGCCAGCTGTGCATATTCACTCGCGGTATATTTTTGCATAGGCAATCCACATATTTGAAATATTTCAAACACGAAGAACTTGCCTTTCCGGATGCGTCTACTTCAAGAAGTAGTATCAAATACGTCGAGAATACGAGATCACTAAAGGTATTTTATTCATTGCGCAAATTACACGCCTCGTTACGAGACTAAATGTATGTCTTATAATAGGAAATTATAAACCCCCATGAGTCTGAGTATCACGCGGCGTTTTATGATCTGCTGGTAAAATTGTTGGACTATGATCCAGAACGAAGAATTTCCGCCCGTTCGGCCTTGCGTCATTCATTTTTTTCAATCGGCTGTTCGTAATAACGAAATTCTGGACATGTAAAATGGCCTTTATATAGACGATATTGCAACCAAGGACTTTAGGCATTTATTCGTCTATGGCATAGATATGCTTTACTCTTTTTGTGATATGAGCTTGTTGACAATATGTCATTCAAGACTTGTTTTCACTCGAGTATAGGCTAGTTTTTGGAACTATTTGTGTGGGGGTCGGAGCCAAAAGTATTACGAAAAAGAATTCAATGTAAAATATTTAATATAGGTTTCATACAGAATGAAGTTTAATGAATTCCAGATATGCAGATAGTACATTTTTTGAATTTGACAACGAGGAACTCTGTGGACATAATTACAAATGTCAAAATCGGTTTGTAATTTTACTTGCGGGTTGCTCATGTCTTTGAGGCAGACGTACGGATCAGTCAACATCTTCAAGAATTAATTTGTGTGATGGTACGACTTGGTTAGTATATGAACGTCTTAACGTAGAAATGTCGGCTGAGAAATAAACTTATTTTGCCATTAAAGTAATACTAGACATGTTACTCGTATGAATTGAATTACTCAGCTTAAAACAGTCACTACACAAGATGTTGCTGCCAATTCACAATTCAGGGCGCAATATTGACTTGTGACGGCTATAATTTGCGACTGTCACTTATTTGCAATGTCAACAAGATGATTACACCTACGTGTTGTTTGTTGCAAAATACTATTAGTGAATCTAGTTATCTAGTTCAGTATTCAAACTCAGATACTATTTGTAATGAGATTTAATCTTACATTTACAACTTGAGGTATATTAATATTGTGTTTCACGTGCTGTGTGAATAATTATCACAAAGGAGCTCTTCTTTTCAATCTCGCAAGGGTCTCAAACATAAAGCATCAAAATGGGAATAATACAGTATATTTATTTTCTTGCGGTAACCAATTTGATACTAGCACCACCGAGTACACAATGGCCTCAGGGAAAAGAGGAAAAATCGACCGGATTTGGAACTAAGCTTTTTCGCTTAGGTTAGATCGACTAACACGCGTAACAGATAAGGAAAAGATCAAGACCATTTATTTTAACCAAATTTCGCTAAAATACTTACTTTTCCATACTTTCTCTACCTCAGTTATGTAAATATCTTTTGTGAACATGAGAACACTTGATAACTAAAGCTATTATCTAACGAGTCAAACTTTCCATAGACACAACAATTATTTTTTGTCTCATACGATTGATTGAGTTGTTTTTGGAAATTAGGATTTCGTTGACATTAATTGTTCTTCGACCAATGTATCGCTGAAAGGCCTTGAAACACCGTTCTGATACTTGATTGCCTGTCAATATAAGACAAATATTCATCGAATAGCATTTTGCAATCAGTTCTTTATTCGCCGATCACTTTCTCACGAACGCGTTAATAGGTACTTTTTTCCCCGAGTCTCCAAGCAAAAGTAATTAGTATCAAAATTGCAAGACTTACACACATCATCCTTTGAATGCGGGAGGAGGACAAACTTGGTTAACTCACATCCTAGTTGTTTCTAATCTTTCTTAAAATTCACGCCGCATTCTTATTGACAAGGTATTTTTTTCAAATCTTAGGAAAGTGAAAGTTCAAAAGGATATAATATTGATATTTACTTTTAATACCCCACACGTCGAGTTCGTAAATATTTTCGCAGAATACGTCATCAAATCACCACACCTATTATAAGTTCACCATTAAAATTCGTTTATGGGTCTTTTTCACTAAAAGTCACGGTTGTGCGACTCAAGAAAAGCGTCATTATCATTCTTGGCTTTTATCACTCATGCAATAAACCCCTCAAAAAAGGTCACAACATTGAAACCCCCTTAAAAAACACAGTCGAATGTCCTGCAAACGAAAACGGGTGATAATAAAAAGCACGCATATGCATATCGACACTTGTTTCTTGTTTTCCCTTTAAAGTGAATTTGTTACTCAGCTCTGACACAGTAATGGGAAACAAACGAAGCGTTTTTGCATTGATTATAAATTTGTAAAAGAATGACCATTTCCATTAAACATATAGTAACGTAATTTATCGTTATGCAGCATAAAGAAAACCTATGTAATATGTGATGCAAAAAAAAGTTCTTTGTAAGTGAATGGCAACTGAAATGGGCAACAGACGAGAATAGGTTGTAAAGGAATCTTTTCTGCCCAAACTGGATATGATCTACCGAGTGAACTGACCAACTACTTGTGCGCGTTTGATTACTCAGACTACATAATATTAATAATAAGATGACAAGGCACATGCATGTAACCGGTTATGCTAATTTTGTGAAATCATTGGTAAACCATTATTTCCAACTTGTAATCGTACTACGTCGAGTTTGTCATTATCATTATTATGCCCTTTTGTTTTTCCATCGCGTTGTGGAGAGTCAAAATAGAAATCGCTGATGCTCTATCAAACACTTTCTTGCACATCACCATTTTGAAAAGAAATTTTTGTTTTTATTTATAGACACTGTTGACGAACGTGTATATGTATAATCCAAAACTTACAAGTATATATAATAATGTAAAGAAAGACTGTCGACTTTGTAGAGTCAAAATGTTCACGTTTGTGTGTGAAATGATTGAAATGATTGTAACTGTATGATTAATGCAAATGTGGCAATGAAAGTGTATAGTAAAAATCAACATGAAATTTTCTATGAAGAAATGCTAAAATGCCTAATGAATGAGACTGCGAACGATGCAATTTCTATGATATATTGAAATGCAATGCGAAATGTGGAAAAAAATGCCAAGAAATGCGGGATATGCACTGTATATAAACTACAAAATGCTTGTAAAATGCTTCTACAGGAACATGAATATTTTGTACAAGATGCCAAATGAAATGGAAGAGAGAGGGAATTCGGAAAAGACTTTTGGATGAAATATGATATAAACAAAAATGCAAAAATGAGAAAAAAGGCCAAGAGAAAAAAAATAAATCTCTTTTTTTTTTTAAACTCTCCCTCCTCAATTCGCTTCACTCCTTTATACAAATCTCTCCTGCTTCATGGCAGCGGCCGGGAGTTCCTGAACGGAGAACAAATCATCGTTGCATCGTCTTCCACCGCGCTGTTCATGACCGTTTCCAAACCAATTCAAAAATCCGAGTCCTGATCTTTCAGAATGGCCGTTGGAAGAAGAAGAAGAAGAGGAGGAACCGCCGGTGGCGAAGATGTCGTCCAATCTGGTGTGCAATTGGTTACACTTTTCGTACTTCTTTTGTCTCTTGGAAGCCAATTCCGGAGGAGTACAATCTTGCTTGCAAAGAGGACAGTGCGAGGACTTGGTCGTCAACCATTTATCAACGCAATGAATGTGATAAGTATGCTTGCAGTTGGGCAAGACGCGGAGTTCTTCGCCATCTTGGAACTCTTCCAAACAGATAGCACACAGATCGTTGGCGTTCTCCTTGTTGATAGACTTCATGGACCTGACAGAGGATGGACGACTGCCGGAGGATTTGCCATTCGGGTATATGGAAGAACGGATCTTGTCACCGATGGAGCGATGGAAGACTTTGGTCGGGAATGATTTGACGACGGATTTGTTGAGAGTGAAGATAACGTCGAGTTTAGCGTTTGCGGCGGCTTCGCTTTGGGCTATCATGTCTGCACTTTCGCGTTGTCGGAGTTGGTATAAGCGGAAATGAATTGCGACTGTTTTTTTTTTTGAAGAGTAAAAGTGAATGTGGTTTGATTAGTGTTTGAGTAAATGCTAGGTTGTTGTTTGAATGTGTGAATGCTTTGTATGTATATATGAGTATGCGTTGTGTGTGCGTGTGTGTGGGTTTATATATAAATGCGTGCTGATATGCAAATCTATTGCTGTGTAATCTATTTATACTTTTTTTGAATTGACGATAGTCTCCTTATGCACTGTCTCACTCTTAACGCATGACGCGTGACCCCTTGGTCACGTTGATGCATAGTTCCTGTATAAAATGAAAAAATGCTTACCAGAGACAAGGAAAGATATAATTAATATGCAACCGATAACAATGATAGCAATCTGCCAAGGACTACCGAAACCATCGTGCGAAGACTTCATGACGACTCTCACAGCAAGGTCGAGGGGGGTGTTGTCTTTCAAAGCCTGGCGCAGCGTTTGTGCGGTACTGTTGTCTACGCGGAAGGCAGGGATGGTGTCCGAGTCGGAAGATTTCGGAGCCGAAGCGACGAATCCATAGAAAACGGCACCGACTGCTTGTTGCTGTTGAGCTGCGACGAGCTGGTCGTGGACGGAACAGCTTGAGGATAATTGTATGAAAGCTATCCGTTGCGAGTTGAGAGCAGATGGCAGGGAAACGGGCGGGATGATATCGGTATTGTTTTTAGAACAAGCATCGCCCAGGTCGAAAAGGACACCCTAGAAATAATGAGTGAATATTTGTCAAGATATGCACATTGTATATGTAAATCCTTTCCAAATGTTGCGATGCTTACCGAGACGCCATTATCATCGGGAGAAGGGGAACCTTCAACCTGCTCTATGCCGTTAGTATAGTCTTCTCCTGGCTGGTAAATGTCCAGATTCGTGCTAGAATTCGACACCTTGACAATGTCATAGTGTAAAGTAAGACTAGTCTTGCTTGCAGATATCGAGGAACAGAATGCAAGCACCAATGCCAGTGATACCAAAACCAAAGACGAAAAGCGAGTCATGTTTTAAAAAAAATTGATTAAAAGTTCTGTACAAAGAATATTACAAGCTAACACGCCAGCGTGGGGGGGGAGGGGGAAAAGGTAGAGTTGTGAGGTGTGTAGACGGGAAATTATGGTACAAAAGAAAAGAAAAAAAAAATAAAAGAAATTAAGAAACTTTTAGGGTAGGAGAGAGTTTATTGAGAGGCGATAATATGGATTGAATGGCAAAATGTAGTTTATTGGTGTATGTTTTTATCCCGTAAATTGAATGCGTTAATCATACAGTTACTTGAAAACTTGGCTCTTTGTTCCAAAAAACCGTTGGAGTTGGAAAGAGCGCTGTGTTTTCGTTGTTGATATAGTTTTTCGGGGAGACCCCGCTTGTTTCCTTTAAATAGAAAATAGCATTAATGCGGAAGACAACCTCTAGATATATTTGGTAATTCGTGCGGTATAACTTGGAAATGGTTGGTCGCATGTAACAAGGACAGGCTGAATTCGACAAAGAACCGGTCGAAAAGTCCTATATTCCGATTGGGGATCGTAACACGACTGATGCAGGTAGATGTCTGGGAGTGGCGATTATCGGTGTTCGTACATTAGCACTTGCCGTAATGGGCAGATAGTGATTAACTTTGGGGCACGCATGGTTAAACAACAATGTTGAAAAAGTCTATGAAAAGTGTACATCAAAAGACATAATGACACACCATTGGTAAAACTTGTGGCATTATCACCCTTTGATATCTCAAGTAATCAGTACGCAATTTACGCAATTATTATTTATATTGTAAATTTACCTTGTAGTACTGTATTATAATTGATTGGTATAACATAATGAAACCGTTATTTTTCTCTCTTTATTCCCTCATCAATAACGAAAAATATATTTATAGGATTATAAAGAACTTATCAGACGAGCAACAAACTCCTTGCTAACTATTGCGGTTTGTCGTTCTGTTGCTCCTACATTGCTATTGCTATTGCTATTGCTATTGCTATTGCTACTACTACCCTTTTCTGTCTCACTTAAACTTTCTTGTTGTCCATCCTCCTCTTTACCATCTTCGTCCATGTGCTCCGTGTTCCCGTCATTGTCATTTTTCCCACCGTCGTCCTCTTCGACCATTGGTGTTGATGATGTAAGCATAGTCTCAACCGACTCATCCCCCCCCAGGTTCTCGTAATATTCTAGATTATCCAATAGAATATTCAGTCTGTATTCCAAATTTGGAATACTGGCATGCCTGCAAATTACAAAACTAGAATACCAGAACAAGGTTTTCCCATCGCACTAACCTTGTAACACTCGTTTTACATCCTCAAGACTTCGACCTACATGACCTAGAAGAGTCGTTGCACGTTCCTTAATCTACACAAAATGACAAAGAGATCAACATTTATTTATAGTGTACAAACGCGGTTTAAGTCAGAGTCATTTAGAATGCCGGGGGTATTATACCAATGAACACCGTGTACGATCTTGAGATTAACTTTGTAATAAGGAAACGGAACAGTGTAAAAAACGTTAATTTCAAACTGACCTTGGCATCTTCGGAAACTATCCATGCAAGTGTAAGATCGACCAGCTGCAGAGTAAACAGTCCCGCATCTAATCTTCGCAAATAGAATTCTTCTTCCATGTCTTCATCGTTTTCGTCATCTTCTTCCATTCTCTAAGTTAAAATTCATTGGTGAATGCTCACCGACCCAAATGGAAAAAAAATTTAAAATGGTTGTGACATTGTGAACCAACCTGCTTGGTTCGTGTAATCTCCCTATCAACAATGGCAACTTTGGCCTCATAGCTGTCTCTCAATTCCAGTAACCTGTTGACCTTTTCGTAATCATTTTCAATGAATTTACTTAATAACCGTAATCGGTAATCACCGTTAAAAGGCAGGTTCTTTATGAGAGATACAATAATCCCAATGACATGTTCTAGAATTACAAATTAGATGTAAGCATAATGTTAAGTAAGTGACACCACTGCACGACGGCCAAACCGTAATATAACACATTACATAATTGTATCATAGCAACGTTATGCCCAATTTAATGTTTACAAATTCCCATATGTCTTGGTAGTATCCTCACCTTCTTCCTGTGCTTCTGAAAAGTTCCTGTATGCCCTTCTTAATTTCTTAATGCCCTGTGCGAGAAATCCAATAATCGTAACAAGTATATTAGATAACACCAGAAAGCGTTAGAACTTTTTTTAAGATGAAACTCAGTGTAACCATGATATATTGGGAAATTAACACCCTTAATTTCCTCGAGCAATCCCAATGCACACACGCGGTAAATCCACATGATCGAACATTTACACAACAGATTCTTATACTAGCTGCATTACCTTGCGCATGAAAGTAGCAAATAAAGTTTTCAATCCAAAAATTTCAACAAATCGCTCGCAATTTCCAGCGCCATCTGGAGTGGACATGGCGTAATCAAGAACTTTTATTGCTCGCATTCGAGCCATCATCTTTTCTCTGCAATCATGCTCAAGGTTAGCGTTAGGTTAAACAGAAGCTCTACGACAATAAACTTACTTTGCCATAATAAGCATCAACTCGATTCCTTCGCCTTCTAAGAATTTCTGTTTTATTTCCGGCTCTGCAAGTGCCGAACACAAACAGTCGAAAAAGTTTTCCATCATTTCTATTTCATCTGCATCTTTAGGATCCTTGCGTTTATATGACTTTCAAATAAGCACAAGTCAATTAGTTTGTCTAAAGCTCGGATTGAATGTAGAACAATAGAATGTCACTCGGTTGTCTCTTACATTCAGTACTTGCAGCAATACATCCACTCCCCCCAATTCACCCAATTTTATTCTATTAGCTAATTGAAGAAGCAAATCATCAGTGAAAGCAAAAACTTTCTCAAATACCGAATAAACCCATTGATAGTTACCGCGGCTACCCTGAAGCAAAATTGCCAATATTTCGCTAGCGTATTGTCTATTTGAATCGAATGTTTTCACTTTTATCCTCGTCAATATCCATTGCAACAAATCCGTTTCCATCACAACGCGCTCTGATATCGACGGATCCAGCGATGTCAAATTCTCAATGACGCCTGACCAAACGAAAATAGAAACATTATTGTAGAAATTCGCATAGTAAACGTAAACGTAAAATAGATCATCTCGCTTTATGCTTAACAAAAGCACAAAATCAACGGCCTTACCGAGAGTATTGAATACCCCCTGATTATCTGCACTCTCGCTTTCATCCAACCGCTGCAGATTCTGAACGAGTAACTCGATCATCTGATTCTCCAACTTTGAATTTCCCAAGAATATTTTTCACAAAAAGATTGTATTCAATCAGTCGACAACTTTTATCCTTTGTTCCAAATTACCGATATCTTCCACAATCATACCTGCTCACAGGTAATCTAGTAAAACTTCAAATTACCAGAGCATTTACGAAGACTTTAATAGCATCTTCTTCGTGTTCTGCCACAACGTCTTCGTCTGTAAGTTCATTGAGTAATTCAACTACATCGATAGCGATATCTGTATTTTCGTGAGCAAGAAGAGAGACGGCCTGAGGAATGACGCCAAGTTGGACCACGTAGGGGTAAAGATCTGGAACTTCGGATAGCGTTTTGAGGCGTTTTATTTCTTCGTCGAGGTCAGCTTCCGATTCCATGAATCTGGGAATAGTGTTTTATGGATGACGGGGAAGGTCAACAAGAAAGAAACGAAAAACGTCTATGATTTGGAAAATGGGTTTTGGTATGCATACTTTGACGGATCGTCAGCATATTTCACTCGATACTCTTGGTTTTTGTTAATAGCTTTTTCGAATCTAAGAATCAATTTTCGCACACCGGCAGGATCCAATGCGCCTGTCTGATATAGAGCACGCAGACAAATCAGTAAATACTCTGGTATTAACACTAACTTTTCAATACAACATAAATGTCCCAACCAACCTCTTCCGTCTCGACTTCGTCAACTAATTCCAATATCCTCTTTTGCTCTTCTGTAAGCCCACCTCCGTAGAATCTTCCTTCCTCATCGTCGTCCTGACCGTAATCGTCAACATAGTACTCTCTCTCTTCGACCTCGTCAGAGATCTGTACCGATTTACCCTTCCCTTTGTTTTTGCTAGTTTTCTGGCTACTACTGATGTCGAGATCTTCGTCGGAATCTTCAAGTCGTGCACGAACGTTTTTTAGTACTTCGGTACTAGGAGTAGCAGCTAATTTGCGTTTGTTCTTTCCGCTTGGTATTGAAGGGAGTTTAAATATCTTGTCAATGTCCATTTGCAAGTTTTTTTTGTGTGTGGGAGAGTTGTGATTATCGCAGAGCTCTCGAGATAATAATAATCGTTCCATTATGCAGGTCTGTGTTACGCAACCAATGATATGCAAAGTTGACGCGTCTTGTATTTTTGATCTATTTTTATTATTACACATACCGTAATTTTACCGAGTTAGCTGGGAGGAGGATACGTTTGGTAGATTCTACTCTTCATGCATAGCAGTAGAAGCTGATTTTATTTCTACGTAGAATCAATTCTTTTGTCGATCTGACCCGTTTGACGATACATCAATATCAAGGAGGTGATATTATACTGATACCAAAATTCAAAAAACGCTTCATAGTAATAGTGAGATTAATTATTCGGTGATTTTATTTATTTGCTTTCATTAATCTATAAGTATAAACTAATATATATTAGCTCCTTTCTTATACCACGTAACATTCTCACGTAGCTTGACAGTAAATTTGTCCTCAATTATAAGGACTTTTTTAATAAAATTTAGTTCGATACTTTTATGGTCATCAAATACAGATAAATAGAATAATTGTATTGTTTTATTATGGTCACTAACATTATTGCAAGTTATTTTTATATGCTTTTTACTTCTCATCATACCGTCTCAATGTGCCGTTATAACCTTTTTCTATAAATTTGTTTTCCAAGAACGTAATTAGGTTTCTCGTGTTGCTTGCCTTGATATTTCTCTGTAAAGAAAGAAATTTATATTTTTGTTCTTTCTTTCTTTTTTGTTTTTCCGTTCAAACATTTCTGCATTTTTGGTAATTCTTTGTTGTAAGCATTATACCTGAGCATTATGGGAATGCTAACAAATCTCAATATAATCGTTCTTGTCCCCATATTTGAAAATAATGCATTAACAGCTGCATAGTTTCGAACATGCAACGTCATATTACATCTTTGAAACTTGCGAAACTCAATTTCTAATCTGCTTTCTCTGTGAAAATTTAGCTGGGCTGTTAAGATGTATCTTGTTCTGGTCTGGCGAAAAGCCGAATCGCCCCGCATAAAATTTCTGGTGCATAAAATGAGCGACTATAATTACTGCTGAATGCGACAGCAATTGAAATAATCGATTTGGTAATACAATACTATATAATCACGTGAACTTTATTATTAAATTTCTGTCCTCCCATACCGGCAAAGACTGCTCTATTGTTTCGTCATGTCATCGAAGCCAACAGAAATATCATCCAAGAAGCCAGTTGGAGTGTTTAGGCAAATTGTTGAAGTACCGTCAAAGGTAAGGACGAATAGATATCAATTCTCTCTTTTATACTTACTGTATCTCAATTAATTACTACTTCGACAGAAACATCGTGATCCGCGTTTCGATAGTCTCTCTGGAAAATTCAACGAAGATTTATTTGAGAAAACATATAGTTTCATAAACGAATATAAAGAAATAGAGATAAAGGAACTACAAGAACTATTAAGGAAAGAGAGAGATCCGGAAGAAATTGAGAAACTAAGCAGACTATTAGACAAAATGGTTTACCATCTACCTGATAAATGAAAAGGCATATCGTATCCCTGACAAACTCTTCCTTTCCTCTTCAATCAATCTGTTTCTGCAAGCGTGAGAAAGAAAAATGTGATCAAGAGGGAGAAGAAGGGTTTGCATGTGATACGTCACAGTCAACGCTGAATATGACGATACATATAAGATCGTTTGTTGTAGCGATGGTATATTTCCAGTTGCTACCAACGATTTTTTTTTTCTCAAGAGACCAAGTCGTGATACGCAGCTTTGACTGTATGTGTATTATTCACAGCACTCTAATCCTTCAAAAATTAATCCAAAATTTTTTTATTTTTCTCTCTCTTGCTTGAAAGCAATCAAGAGCAACAACAGAGAATAATTTACGACGAAAGAATCAACTCAAGCGCGAACACAAGAAGGCAGAACTACAGCGTGTGGCTCAGGGCAAAAAGCCTTTTTATCTTAAAAGATCAGAGGAGAAGAAACTTGAACTGGTTGAAACCTATAACAAGCTAAAGAATAATCCGAAAAAATTAGAAAAGGTCATTGAGAAGAGGAGAAAGAAGAATGCTGCAAAGGAGCATAAACGAATTCCTTTCAAACGACAAAAGACTGCAGAGTAATTTTAATAAAGCTTTTATTTATAATGACAACGATTTGACTCATCATGGTGAGCATAATCAGGGAGAACCCTGTCTTTGCAACGGCGTTGATGACTTGTCAGAGGTGTTGATACGGTACGGACCAACTGTTGGAATGTTAAAGGAATGTGGTGTGCCTGCAATCGGTTTTAACGACGATAGGTTCACTTGAACAAAAACTTTTGATTTATTGCAGTCCAAACGTCATATACGCTTAAAAGTTGGCATGATTCATCGGTGATGGGAGACTATAATTACACATGATTGATATGGCAAGAACGTTGCAGAATAAAGGATGCCCAATTTCCTCACTATCCTTCTTCCATTAGCGTTGGGCCCAAATCGAGTTGTGAATGTCGTCATACTTGATCATTGTCGTGGTATTTAAACCATCCTTTCTTGATACTAGTTAAATCAACAATCCTAATCCATACCAATTCTCAACACCCAATCAAGTAACCTATTCTTCAACCCCAATCAATATAATTCAACAAAAACAGTCAGTGTTTTAATAAAGACATGTCCAAATAAAAAGGTTACATGTGCAAGATCACATCAACAAACTAAAACATATCCTCTCCGCGCGCGCGCAACGACGCCACAAAAATCCATCCCACACTCAGAATCTCAATTTTGTAAAGAACCACTTGTGCTTCCCGGTCTTGTATCTTTCTTGTAATGTTTTCTTGATGAGCTTTTTGGCGTCCTCCTTCTGAGACACTTCTTTGAACGTCTCTTGATTCACCGCTCCTTTGATATTCTCCAATTCAAAGGTGTATCTCGTAGGCATCAAATGGTTATAATTAATTTGCTTGATAAACACCTTGATCCTCGACCGCTTGGCAATTCTCCGAGGGCCCATTTTCTTGGTTATCTTCAGCGGGTAACGTTCAATGCCAGCTACAATAGCATGAGCATACGGGCGATCCTTGGTACTGTCGTCGACCGGTTTAACGATTACGACTTTCTTGCCAGCATGACGTCCTGAAAGAACGATGGCCACCTTACCGGGTTTGATGAATTTGACCATCTTTGCTTTTCGGTTTTAAAGTTGGGAAAGCGAAAAGATGTAGAGATGGATTTAGGAAGACAGAGGAGGAAATCGGTGAAATTTTTTCGGATTTTCTTATATGTGATTGCCTTTATTGGAATGTGTGAGGTCATCACCTCAGTCGGAAACATGATTGGTAGATGTATGTGAAAACACATTTTTAAATTTACACACACTGCGGACTACGAAACGTCTCCTCAACAGTTTTAACCTTGCATTACTCGGTTCAGTCATAGTAATGATCCTTAATAGAAATCAAATTCAACACTTTGGGAGCATACCGTGGACCGTTTTGGAAAATGTGCGTTCAGGAACGGAACTTAAGACTATTTTCGCAAAATCTCAATTTGACCTGGGCAAATATTCCTTACTTTTAACCGACTTGTGCAGTGTGTGGTTTGAAGAGTTAGATGTGATGGGAATAAAAGAACGGGGAAAGGTATTTTTCTGTTACAAAACGGTTTATTTAATCTGAAAAGATTACGTGATTAAACTAATCCGAAATTCTGGCAGAAAGTTATTTGTGGATTGGACGTAGAACAAGAAGATAGATTAAGCCAATTAATTGAGCATTTAAAGAGTTTCGTACAGCAGAGACAGAATCGCGTCATATATACTGCTGAAAATACTGATGACAAGGTAATAAAAAGAACCCGTATACTGTTTTTTGGGTTTAGCGTATGCGGCTCGTCAATTACATTTGACGCGTGCCCGCGAACATACATGAGGTGGATATTAACATGGAAACGAATAACAGATTGTTCAACCATACGAAATACGACTATTTAACCACTATCAATCCTTATCTACAAGTTTACCTTGAGAGCCGTTATCGCGTTAGATTTGGCATCCATTCAATGGGAATTCGCTTGTGAATTGGTGCAATCCTACGGCCCTGCGTCTGAAACACATGTTGACGGAAGCACCATTCTTTATGAGCATTATATTCTCCCAATGACGACGCTGACATTATCATATAAGAGACAAACAAGGACGTTAGAAGGAATTATTGAAGAGAAGCAAAACGAGATCAACGAAGCTGTTGATATGATGAAGAAGGCTGGCTTGGCGGTAAATGCACGAAGTAAGCATTGCACTACTTTCAATTAGAAAAGATGGCATGGGCTCCCGTTTTGACTATTACCGAGTTAATCTATTCTTTTATCAGAGCGCAGAACAGCCCCGTTCAACGCAAATGAAACAACCGAGTCGGAGAAAAAGGTGCATTGGATTAATCAAAACTTGGCCCGATTAAGTCGTTGACGAATGCAACAACAATCCTTTAATTCATCTTCTGATCACATATATATAGAAAACACTGGATACACTTAAACAATTTCACCCATCCCAAGTGCTTTCCAACCCAGAAACGACCGTCTTTTTTACAAAAGTAACGGAAGGCTTGCTCTCACTACCCAAAGCGTCTGTTGCCCGGAAATTGACGACGACCATGACGACAACGACGACAACGACGGTGGCGGCGGCATCATCATCACAATCGCCATCGTCAGCAGTCAAGAAAAGTCGGACGGCTGATATTGATCCAGAGGTATGACGACTGTTGAAAAAATAGCACTGAATTTAAAAATGTAAAACTCTGCTAAATTTGATTCAATTAACAGACGCGGAGGAAACTAGAAGAAGAAGAGAAGAAAAGACGTGAAGAAACCAGAAAGATGTTGTCTACTAGCACAATAAGCGCCGATAAAAAGAAAAGGAAAAAGCTACGATAAATTATTATTTTGCCGACCCGGGTTATGGAAAAAAAGAGATGATTTTGGCAAAGATATGCTCGAATTGTTAAATTTTGATAAGTATAGACAATACATCAATCAAAAATTGCTTATATACAATTGTTAAGCCAAAGCGCGGCTTTTACTTTTCTTATCGGTTGCGATTGATTCGACGGGGTCGGACGCTCTGTAATCAGGAGAATGTGTAATTGTGGATATTATCGATCGTGGGCACCGTTACTGCAACTTTTACAGTTACCGATGTCCAGTTTAATAATTAAATTCGTCCGAATTTGGCATGATCCGTTAAATAAAAAGATCATTGCGACTCGTTAATAAAGCGGCAAAGAATGATAATCTGCGTTAAAAGATCTGAACGGTACGAAAATCGTGCAATTCATATGTAAATTCGTTAGAAGATAGAAATGCAATGGAATGGAACACTTTGTTAAAGCGGACTTTTGTGTATGTAGCCATAATTGTGTATAAATCCCCTAAAATTGAGAAAAGTATCGCTGGTTTATAACGCATGGTTATGTGATTAGACGCACATAGCAACGATCCTCGTGTGTTTTACAAATTACATGGTAAGTCAGACTCGTCGGGCGCAAAGATTCGAAAGATCCGACTTATCGAATTAGCAATGAGCGAATATCAAGCATTTAATAACAACGAAAAAAATTGTATATGAGCTCTTTTCAACTTTGGATTCTTCCACTTTCCAATTTTCGAAGCTGTTTCACTACTAAAACTGCTTACGCTTCAAACGCTCTCTATACGTGAACCTAGTTTTGCATGTAGGAATTTGAATGGTCCGTCTGCGTTCATCAATTAAAGATCACACGTCAAGCTTACAACCAAAATCATTTCTCTTTCCACTGACAATTTGACGTCGAACCGGGGGGCAATGCTTATGAAATAGACAATTTTAAACGTACGAGTGAACACGTTACACGATAAGAATGTTTTATTTCCGGGGGTATATTTGTCAATGAAAACAACAATGACAACAATGGACGATGACAACGTCGGCAAATAATTATCCCGCTACCGTGTCATTTCTGTCATTCGCCACTTTATTCTCATTAGGTTAATACTCGCAACGACATCAGAGAGCATGGTAGACCGGATTTATGATAATGGCTTTATATCCGGAAAACAACGTATTACGTAGTCAATTTCAATAAGTCGGACGCTCGATAACCTTAAAATTCTTTTTTCCCTTTCCCTGGCTAGTTAAAAAATTCGATTTGTCGGACACATATTAATGAAACCTGCAAGTCGGACGACGCTGATGCTCATACAAATAACTCTCGATAAGTCAGACCACGATAATTTGAGCGATAATTTTACCGCTTTAGTAGTAGATACAATAATTGACAATCCAATGATTTTGCCAAAGCGTATATCATTTCTATCGCATGACAGTGTTTATACGCTATCAATTATACAACAGAAAAAATGTGGTTCAGTAATCTCCAGAGTGAAAGACACGCTGCGTCAAAATAGACGGAAGATAAGCGTTTCTCTAAACTTGTTACGTTGGTAAAAGTGTATTCCAATGACCTTTTTGTAATTCCTATATCTCTATGGGGAGCAAGCTGAATCCTTCGCACTTTTGGTCGCAGTACTTGGTATGGCGAGGGAATTCATGGGTTATGCCTGGCATATAATATGCCATTCTACAAGAAAGTCACATGGATACTTAGTGTTACTGTTCTAACCCAAATCGCAATCTAGCCCAATCCGAAATAAACACATCTTGTTTCGATAACGTAAACAACGTTGATGAGATGTAGAATATGCGATCCGTTCCGTTCCGATCTGAAAACAGCCAGTCAGAAAGTGGAGACAACTTTCCGCGTTTCGTTCTTTGACATTAACATTTATTCCAAGTGAAAAACACTCTCCTATTCATAAATTCACTTTTATTTTGTTAATGAAACGACATGCAAAAATCTGTGCGTGAATTTTCAGAAAAGACTTGGAATTTATCCTTTTTATCTACATACTTGACTTAACGAAACAGTGCAGTGCACGTTGAATTTGGTCGAACAAAGAATCATTGATCAATGAGATAAGTTATTATTTATATCCGTTTATCCTGTGATTATCTGCTGACCAAACAGTTAGAAAATCTTTCTTATTTAAGTCGATCATCCTGCGACTTAACCAAAATATCCAAAACGTCACTTCCTGGGTGCGCGACAGCAGTCAAATATAAATAAGCGTTGAGCATCAAAACTTTTAAGAGTATAAAGCATTATTAGATGAACTGTACCCGAATAATGACAACAATTATTTCTCTACAAACTCATCGCGTGGTAATAGAAAAAATTTTGAAAAAGTCCAAAGAAGCAAAAACTGTTTTACGCGATAAAATCGAAATGCCAAGAGAATTGGTTATTCTCCGTAAAATTTTGCCACATCCTAATATTATAACCCTCCTTTATTGGACGAAAATCAGACCAGAAGAGTGGATGGTTGCGTTCGAATTTCATGGGTATGATTCGATTGGATTAAAATCCAATTTAAAAGACTATTTGAACGATGTTGCAACAAGCAGAGGAACTAACGGATTAAAGGAAGACGAATCAAAAAGGATAATGCGCCAATTGTTGCTTGCATGTAGCCACTTGGAAAGTTATGGAATTTACCATCGCAATTTAAAACTAGACAGCATAGTCATCGGCATTGATGGTACTGTTAAATTAATTGACTTTAGTTTAGCAGTCGAGACGAAGGAAAATGAACAACATATTGAGAAGGTTGGCTCAAGTAAGCAAACATTTGAATATTACTGTAAGTGCATGTTTTTTTACTCTATTATAAATTTGCTAACATTGTCTTATTTTCGTTAACTCAGTTGTTCCACCTGAAATGTACGGCCACGTTACTTATAGACTATCTACCGCGCAAATATGGGTATTAGAAACCATTTTCTACCAACTTTTCGAGAGAATCGAACCTTTTCGGAAAGAACGAGTAATTTGTAAAGCCTTAGGACCGGTTATGTTTAGCAAATATAATCGTCCTTCGAAAGAATGCGTGGAATTGATGGAATGGATGTTGGATGTTGATCCTAACAGGAGGCCGCAATGTATTGATGATGTTCTTGATCGCGAGTGGATAAGACATGATTAAGTATTACTACTATGTTTTTATTAAGACTTGAATATGTTATATGTTTTGTTAATATTATAAAGTTGTACAGATAATATACTAATAATTGTAAGTTTGCTTCTTGACGACACTGTTTATTCGTATGATCGATTGTTTCGTAGTACCGTAATAGCTCGGGGACTAATCGAAAGTAGATTATTATTTTTGTGGCAAAAAAAAAATAAAGTAAGCCGTGCATTCATTACGCGACAAGTTATCAAACATGTATAGTAATTAAACACTCATATGTGCTGCGTTTCTCTTACAAAAAAACGGGTTAGAGAAGTTGAGAGCGGGGTGCAAGTTTATAGTTTTAACTAAACTTACGTATAATGGCGCTATAATAATTAACATTCAAATATATTTCTCGTCATAAAACACTATGCAAATAATTTTATAATATTCTGCATAAATCTACTCTTTCAAATTTTGTTTACTGTCTATTACAACATCGGTGGCAACACTTTGTCGCATTTCTCTCCTAAAAAAGAACGGTAGTTATAATGTAAACTAAAACCTACACGGAAATTTCGCCCTATATTTTACTGAAAGCCAGTCACTCTAATATTACGGTCACATTCTCAGTATTTGAACACGGCCTTCCAATCGTAATTCCATGCATTATCCATAATTCTAGCAACTACTTTAATGGTTTGCAAAGAGTGAAAACTACAAAAAACGATATCAAGGCTTTCGGAATCCATTATCGGTTATAATGGAATTTGTAGACTTAAACACGTATTGTTGATGTCCGTTTTCGTGGTGTGCTGTTTTAATTTGAAAAAAATCGTAGGTTACCTGTCTGTTTATATTTAAGCCGGGGGGGGGGGGGGGGGCTCTAGAGGTTAATTATGAATTACTTTGTACCAAAAAAGTCACGCTTAAAACTATTTATGCAACAAAAGTTTTTATCCGTTGACCATTGAAATTTATGCGGGAAAGTTGTGAGACGATTATAATACGTAACACCAAAAGGTTGGTTTTTTTTGAAAAAGACAAAGACACGATAACGAAATTAAATCTACACACATTCAATAACCATCTTGTCATATGCAAATGATAAATTTTTGTCCATAAGATTGACAGCGCAGTATGCATTATGCGATACAATCGCTCCTGACTCCGGCAACGAAGAACGTTTCGAATAGCAAGTGTTCTTAGTATTAGTGCTACTTTAATGACATAAATTCAGAAAAATTAACCTATTTGAAATAATAAATAATGTATTTTGTTTTATTATATTAATATGGTTCGAAAATAGCAACACTACAACAAACAAGTGTTGCTTGTTTTCGGAAAAATACGGTATTTCTCGATAATATAAAGAGAAGCATTTGAATCAAACATTGCGGTTGCTTGTTTTTTTCTTTTACAAATAACATTTATAGATGCTAGTCGTAAGTTAACATTCGCCTTTAGTTAAAAAACTATTAACTTTACGGATATTTCCGTGTAGAATCTAAATTGACTTTTGTGCTCAAGTGGAGACATTGAAATAATATGCTACGTTCGCTAGGATTTCCATTGACCGCACAATATGGTACGTGTCATCTAAAAACCATGCTTTGAAATAATAATAATGAAGGACAGCATTTGATTGAACAAAATTAAGTTTATAATTTTTATTAATTCTTCATAACTGATCGCTTTATTGGTAACGGCACTTTATACACAAAATGGTCATCCGAATTTTTCGTTTTTTCCTTAAGAAACTGTTTGCTTTTCAAACTCGAAACTTTTTTAATTAATTAAAATTTAAACCAACTTTATTTTACGACGTCGTCTGTTTTATTATTTTTACGGATTAGTTTTCCGCCAAACCCTCTAATATAAAAGCCTTACTTAGGGTTGTGAAAGTTGGATATTTTATTCGGGTCCTGTATCACAGCGTAGTGCTGTAGTACGTACGAAACGCACAAGCATTTTGTCACACTATGCAAATGGCGAATTTTTAACCAATAGGGTTGACACCGTGCAGTGATACAATCGCTCCCCTTATCCTTTCTGTGACTGCTCGATGGATTCTAGCTCAAATCTAACAACAAGCGTTCCTAGTACTTCCTCAATGACATCTACTTCAACGCCGAGCAACACTGTCAACCAAGGCAGTTTTCCTAAAATTATATTTCAGTT
>CAJVPJ010000361.1:0-27162 GCA_910592205.1 Paraglomus occultum | reverse complement strand
CGATAATTCGTCCAACCACGTTAATTCGTCCAAAACCCTCGGAAAGTTGGTGTCCGAATTAACGGAAGTTGACTGTACTATTTAATTGAGAAACGAGCGTTACAGTTGATACAATTAAATTCCGTTTAAGTCTAATCCCGCCGATAGAAGTAGGAGGTTAAATAGTAGTTAGACTTTTATGAAAAGTATCGTGAGTCGTAAACCCCGTTTAAACTACTAACTTATCAAAGTATATTAACAAAACTAGACATTGATTGAGATTGCTAAGTATTGATATTTTAAAGTTTATCAGAACGGATAAGTAAATCTTACTATAGCCGCTAATTCTTTTTATTAATACCATCCTGGTAAATTAGGAAAAACTTCGGCTCTTTGGGCGTTAAATATTTTGTCATTCCAAAAAAAATAACAGTAATACTTTTATCGGTAGTAACGCGTAGAGTTTGTGCTACATCAGGTAACATAGGAATTGTGCTCCAAGTGATTCCACTTTTTGCGGAATAGTTGCTGATGTTGAGGCAATTTTAAAGTCAATATTCAAACTCTTTATCTTGACTCGAGTGCTATACTCATCAATTGTTTGACCTGAAACAAAGTAATTGATGCAACTTCTAGTTAAAAGCGGTCACAAGACAATTTTATGAGATAACGAATCGCAATGTTACTTAGAGAAAATTTTGTATCATTTATTGAAATTGTTTTTACACACATAAATTTATGTATTTGCAGACTAAAATATCTCTAGTCTATGCAGATTTAAGTATAATAAGTATGCAGCAGTCAACAAAACTGACATAACTTAATGTTATGAAACCATGACTGTAAGGAATGATCAGTAATGAGAATCTAGATAACTTTTATTTTAACAGTCGTGAGGTCATAACATGTATAAATTTGTATTGAATATCTTTATTGAGATTGTCGACTGCCTAAATTCTTACAAAGTTTCTCTGTATATCTCACAGTAATGCTTGTAAATGTTTTGGAGCTAGCTTTGTAATATACGTGTACAGTAACAATAACTTACGTCTCGGAAATTGGTTATCATAAAAATTGTTTTACCGTAAACTCTCATAAATAAGGAAGCCTATTCATCAGAGCTCTTATTTATGAGATATTTGGTTGTGGCAGTGTAGTAATACAAGGCTGTGGGAAGTTTTACGAAAGGGCGAACCGCCTGTAAAAATTTTATGAAATTTTTAAAGGCGGGTCGCACTTTCGTAAAACTTACCACAGCCTTGTATTGCCACACCTTAATACAAATGCAAAATAATTTGCAAATTGTTGTGCATGTTATCTTGTCCATGACATAACAATAATCACAAACTGCGTATATCATGCATGACATCTATTGGTTTATAATTAGGTGAGTAATAAAATAAAAAGGGCATATGGTGTCAACTATTTCGCAACATTACAAGCCTTATTTATGAGGGGTTTATTTATATTCATGATGGGCTCTATTTGTTATTATGAGAGTTTGCAGTATATCCTATTGAGTATAAATGTTGTGGACTTGCCTCAGTTCTAGACTGAGACAACTGAGTTTTGGTCTTAGTAAATTGGTCTGAACTGAGACAGTCCCAAACATAGACATAACATAAATAATGTGCCTTCATTGTTTATTAAAAGTGGCTAAATAGAAACTTTTACTCTGCCACAATACCCTATTTACTTTATGTTTTATAACCAAATAAAATAAATGTGGTATTAGTATTATCTACTCTCCATTGGTGTTTCGCTCTCAGAAAGACGAAAAACATTAGACTGATAACAAATACAATCCAGAAAGACGCCGGGCTTATAAGGAGTTTCAACACTACCAGATTGCAGTGATAAGGCTCTTACTAATGACAGATTTCAGTAACAGAGATGTTAAACTATCAGATTTTGTATTGGCAGAGCCATCAAAGATGATTTACTGTAGTAATGTAAGCGTACTAAACAATTGCTAGTCTTGTTAGATAGAGCTGATAAAAATTTGTCTGAAGGAAAAGTGATGAATAATATATATTGTTATACGATAATGCATTAAATAGCATAGAATTTTCGAAACATAAAAGACGTAAATTCAAGCTTAGAATCTGATCGTCTACACATTGATCTTACGATAAATTATACGAAAATATCTTTTATTTGTATCTTGAATAGTAACAACGTATTAAACGAAGTATATATAAGTAAAAGCAATTTACATATGCCTAATAAAGAACGCGAAAGCCATTAAATTACATGTTTGAATCGTATCAAAACCTAATTCATGTTTTTAAGTAATTTTTTTGCCATTCAACTTATTTTTTAATTCATTACAAATCAAGTACAAAGTCCCTTCATTTTACAAGACATAATATTTTCTTTCAACAATGGTAAATAACCCTTTGTAGACATTCCTCGAGCTGGCACGATGAATGCGTTTACGTTTATAAAATTTGCTTCTGACAAATGCCCGGTTGCGTGAACGTGAACAAGCTGGGCAGTTTGAAATAAGGAGGGGGTATTCTTTTAATACCAAGAAAAGCATCTATGCATTTTGATTGCATAGCCCCCACAGAAATATAAATGCATTCTGTGGCTAAGCATTTTATGAAGGACGTTGAGTTTGTTTTATGGGCGGATTCCCCTTTTTAACAGGGATATGTTGTTCGTTAAGCCAAAGCCAGCTAACGAACTGCCTCTCATCCCTTAATCTGGCTGTGCGCGAGCCGTGTTGTGAGCCGTGCTGCGGGTAGTATCGCAAGCGGCATTGTGAGCCGCATCGCAAAGCGTATTGCAGCCCGTATTGCGAGCCATGGTGGCAAGTAAGTTCGTGGCTGAAGATGTTTCGGCATCGTATTTTGTTGCATGATTTTTTTGGGAGGGTTGTTTTCACTGGTCATAATTATCTGCGCAGTCTTATTTCTTCGAGGGTGTTGTATATCTATTCTGCAAGTTGTGAAGACCTGTTTATATACAGTTTCCACTAAGCGCACACACAAACAAACCGTAGCCAATAGCAAACAGCTTGAAAAGACCCGATTTCCCTGTTCAGTCGGGGGAAGTCGGTATTTTCATTTACTGTAACGCATTTATACCAACAAGAACTTATTGCGTACCGTCCCCGACACATTTGGAAATATGCCAAACAATCCGTAATCCAATACCTAGTTCTCTCACATTGTTCGTAAACAATCGATTGGCAGGTTTTGCTCGAGGCATTTTACAGAAATGGGAAGACGACCTGAATCTTGAATATGACTGGATCAAGACAGTCTTTGTCTCTTATTGACTGCAACACAAGCGAATGAAAGTCCCTCCTCATATTTCGAACCTCCTGGGAGTCGGTTCTGGAGTCTGTCATACATTATGGATGCATGAGAAAGAAGGCATTTCAATGTTTGTTAATTATCTCCCATGGCTAACGGATGAGAATATACTACAGCTTTGGATGCTTTACCTCACTCAGTCCTTCTTCCACTCTTACGGAAGGATGATTGCGTCGCCTTCATCTGCCTACAATAATTTTGTTTGTTGTTGTTGTTGTTGTTGTTGTTGTTGTTGTTGTTGTTGTTGTTATTATTATTATTATTATCATTCTAATTTTGGGTACTGCGTTAAGGGGGGTCCCGAAATCCAAGCGTTGTGACGATCTTTTCACAAAGGTAAATTTTTAATTCGGTTACTCGAAAAAAATATTCGGAACATAGAAATAGAGGAGATCTGAAATGACGTTTCATATCTTGCTAAAAATATTCATATTAAATTATGTGCATACATTAAATTATCTAATATCATTTTGCCGTAACTATTGTTAAAGTAGCGGATGGGAGAACTTGACCTGCGAAGAAGATAACAAAGACATCAATGTATTTTGATCACAAATGCATATTTTATATGAAACGAACAAAGAAAGATATGAGGACAGTGAATTGAATAGGCGTTCGTATTGACAACAACTGAACTGCAAAAGTCCTATATTTACTTCATTATCGGATATCTTATATCAACCGGCTCTGCGAAAGTCCACAGATTGCCCACCTAACGAATAATTGAGATAGCATGATAAGCTATCGTGCAAAAATATTATCGAGTATACCGTAATTGTTTATTGCCATGAATGATGCCTGAGAAGAATTCTTGTAGGACAAAGGAGAGATTGATACTCAAGAAAAGCGAGATGTTTGAATCAACAATGGTTTAAAATCCTCTAGACGAAAGAATTGACGATTTCAGAGTTTGACGTGGCGTGGAGTAATAGGAATAGCAGATAATATTAACGTCTTGCTAATAAAAATTTTCCCAAATCGTAAGAAATGGTGATGATGTATGTCTCCATGTGCTACGACAATATTAATATGCCAAAATAGTAACAACCGTATTTGCCAACAGGAGAATGAAGCGATAACAAGTTATGAAACTGGTTTCGCTAGCTTATGTCATCTTCAGCGCGTTTATTTTTATCTTACAGTTTTGATTTTGCTTTATTATTTATAGTAATCAATTTACATATCGATCCCTGGCCATTTCTGCGAGTTCCGTAATTGTTGAGCAGCGTAATACAATTGTTGATTATACGCGTATGCTTTGGCGATAATACAATCCCCGTTCATATTTAGATCAGCAGAAGAACCGCAATGTAATTGATAATCGAAGCCTCGATTGAAAGAATTAGATTCCAAGGCCAATTACACAATTTTAGTGCAATTTTATCAATAGTGATTATTTACGAAGAAGTTTCGTAAGCTGTGACGTTGTATTATTTATTTATATTGTAATATCTCAAGTTAACAACAAAGAGTTTAGCTTCTTTATTTACCCTTTTATGCAAGGTATATAAATCAGAAACTTTGTAAACTAGATTTGATATTGTTAAAGTGTATCGATTCTATTTTACACAAATGAATTGTTTATGATTTCTCACAAACTAAAAGCAATGGATGAATAAAATTAATTTTATGCAATAGAAACAACTAATAAATAAATTATTCCTTTGCTAAATTGGTGTAAGTGATCAATGGGGAAAGTACAAATTAATTTTTCATTTCTTCTAATTGATGTGATAGCACAGCATACCAACAGCTATGAAATTACTCACAATTTGCCCCATACTCAAGCTTACTATTACATATACATGCTAAGCAAACTTCCAATAGTAGCCAGTGCAGTGTTAAAGAATGTGCCCTTGATATTGAATTTAAATCTAATACTAATACTAATACTAATGGCATGTTCACTTTATTCATTCATTATTAATTATAATTTCTTGTTTATTATTATTATTATATGTAATAATTCTGTATAGGATGATCTCCAACCTCCGACTAGGTATGCTCTGGCCTAGATAATGATTGGGACTAAGCACATTTTATTCGCAGAACATTGGAATTCTTTTCACCTGATCAATGATTAGCCAATAGAATTGTGTATGTTTGACCACGTGATAATGTATTTCAAATTGAGATCAATCATACATAAACAGTCAGGAAATGTCATAATCTGCATTAATACTAGCCTCATACCGAACAGGTACGCGATTTGGAGGCAAAAGTGTAATAGTTGGGGGTTTGTTTGGTTAATGCAATTTAGTCATAGCGACACGAGTAGCTAACGTTAACGCTTTACTCTAACGTTGGAAGTTATTTGATATTTGAAAGATGATAATCGGGAATTTAGCAATACTTACCGCTGGTTTGTGACATTCATTGACAGGCTGCGCAGCTCCGTTTCATACTATCCGGAAACCAGAGGATCAATGGGTTTGCCGTCGTCTGGGACGTTTTCTGTGATACAATATGGAGGAGAATGCCGAATAGGAATATCATCTTTATAAATTCCTCCTTTCATCTCTCCTGCCTCTCGAGCTTATTCCCTTCTCCATCATCAACTTCACGACCTGGATGGAGATCATGATCTCTGGCATTCTCAAATGCGAGCAGCAATGTACACTATCACCGATTGAATATGCTTGAACATTTGAATAAGCAAAAACTAGCATGTGTGACTGATGATGTTCGAAGTATAGAAAAGATTCAAACGGGAAATTTATGGAAGATATAGAATTATATAAGGAGGACTAGCCCGGTATGCTGCTGCTGGAGAAATGTGAAGGGAGATGCCGCACATAGAAACGAGAACTTCAGTGTCAATAATTTTTTGACTAATATTTACTCTCGTTGAGACGACGGTTGGTGTTGAAAAGTAAAAGGGGAGATCTAAGGAAGATGCATTGATAAGAAGAGGTATCTGCTGGCAGAGCAAGCCGAAATACTTAGAAAGGATATAAGGAAAGATTCGCCGAATGCATTGAATCTGCTTATGTGCCTTAAAATTCCGATTTTGTCTAGGAATGTTTCGGCTATCTTTGGGTCTCCAACGGGTTTTCATTTAATATTTAATTTTCGAGGCTTGCGGTCTGTTTTGGACTCTATAGCCCAATGTGGTAATCTTCGACGGCAACCTTAGTTTGAAAATGTAGTTTACTTCATTTTTTGGTGAGTAACTTGGATGGCAGTAATTAACACGATAGTACACTGACATAAGTATGTATGCATGTTATAGCATAGCTGAAGACAAGGATCACGTTAACGATAGAAAAATGATCTTGGTCGCTAATCACTGTTGAATGAGTAAGTTGGTGTCGGCAATGTCGATGCGTCAGTGTGTGCAAAAGCTGACGGCAGAGACACATGTTACGATGGCAATTCTATAACTTGTATTTTCTAAACGATCATACGGCGAAGATGAAGTTTTTGAGTATTACAAACATGTCGCGGAAACAAGAAAGCACTTAAACCTGGACGTCCAGATGTTGCCAAAGGATATAACTCCAGACTATGTGAAAATCATCAACGATAAACCATGTATTCTTTTTTGCAAAATACATGGTTTTAAAAGGTTTGACACCTATACATGTTCTCGATCGATCTTTTGTGTAAAAATGCATCGTCCTATGCGGGTACATGATTATCCCGAATATTTTACTCTGCAAACATCAGTAATTTTAGATATACTCTATGGCGATCGGATCGAACAGTAAACTTACGACCAGAGAAAGTTTTTGTCGAACGGGATTATTCAATCAGTATTCTAGCTTTCGGCAGGACTGGGCTTGCTCAAGCTGCAGCACCGAATTCGGTGTTGTGGTAAGTCACATTTTCCCTAATTTATAACAACTGCCGTCATTTCGATAACAAAAAGAATACCGTTTCGGCTTAATCGTAGTATAGCTCCAATTAACATAGTAGATAGAGTAAATTTGAACACAAATACCATATCCTATTGGAGTAATGCTTGATAGCGAAAGAAATTATATCCATCAGTATCATCCTAATGAGTTTCAATCACGTTCCAGTCTCACAACAGACTCGAATATTTACGTGTCACTGAAATTCGTATATCTAGAATATGTAGCTGTTTTAATAATAGAATTTGGTAGCGTCAATGATCATATAAATTATTTTAATGATTATCATGAAGGCAAATATAATCAGTTGTCAACCATGCTAAATTCAAAGTAAATAATGCAATGAAAAAACTGTCATAAAGTTATTGTTAGAGCATTTCTTAAACTCAACCCCCTCATGTCTTTCTCTATTCAGAACGGAGTTTACTAAGGCTTATTATTTTTAGTACAAGTATGTGGTATGATTGTGTGACTATCTTAAGAGATAAATAACGCAAACAGTAACCCATAAATCGATATGAAAATACGTGTCTTAATAAGCGACATTGTTATAAGTGATAAGAGCGAATAAAGTGTGCTTATTAGTCGAGTCATTATCTGGGTCGGAACAGTTGTAATCAATCGACAGATCAGTAGCGTCCATGGCCACAGGAAGTGTATCACCATTCCATTTAATTCTAAAATGGGCTGCCTCACACTAAAACTCAAACGCAACGAATTGTGTACGGTTGTTGTTGTATATAGAAGAACATAATGCCTTAACGCTAAAAATGAAACATCAGCATGTGACAATATACTATTCGCATTCAGTGTAAAAACGATAAATTAAGATCTACAATCCGTATCAAAAAAAGAAACTACTTGAATACACCAGTGGCGAAGCAACAATCCTATTCTATTCTAGTTTAACAAAGGTCAAATTTATCGAGATTAATTGTACGGGCTATAATATACAAGTAAATGTCTCTCATCGTTATTAAAAGTCTGACACTTTATATGCATATCACCTTACACTGACTCGTGTCTTAGCAAAAGATTTTCCATGCCCGAATGCTTCGACAAACCAATTATTTTGCATACCTGTAAAATGGTTATCAAGCTTTTTAAAAATAAACATTCAAACACGCAATTGGTATAACATACAAACCCTTCAAATATACTTAAATACACAATGCCCCACAACACAAATATTCGTTACGGTCGTGTCACAAACTTGTATAATATTAATTCTCTCTATCCCTACCGTCCCAACTCAAATATGGAAGCTTTAATGCTTGGCCGATGGTATAAAGAACTAAACAATGATCGAGTATCATTTAAATTTTATCAAAAAGCCGCTAAGCAAGGTTATCCCGTTGCACAATGTTACGTCGGTGTATGCTATAACAATGGAATATTGGCAGAAAAGAACGAAAAGAAAGCAGTCGAGTTATATCAAAAAGCAGCCAAGCAGGGTTACGCCGTTGCAGAGTATAATCTCGGCGTATGTTATTATAACGGAACCGGGATTGAAAAAAATGTCTACAAGGCATTCGAGCTGTATCAAAAAGCCGCTACGCAAGGCCTGAGCAGTGCACAATATAATCTTGGTCTATGCTACGAAAAGGGAATAGGGACAGAGAAAGACGTTCTCAAAGCCATTGCGTTGTATCAAAAAGCCGTTGAACAGGACCATGTCCTTGCCCATTACAGACTCGGCGCGTGTTATCAGTTTGGAGCTGGTGTTACCGTAGACTATCAAAGAGCAGTACAGCTTTATAAGAAAAGTGCCGAGCGAGGAAACGTTTTTGCTCAGTACAATCTTGGGTGGTGCTATCGGCATGGATTAGGTGTAGACCAAAACGAACAAACTGCGTTTAATTTATTCCAAATGGCTGCGGAACAAGGGTTTGCTGAGGCACAATTTAATCTCGCTATATGCTATTGCAATGGTATTGGCGTTAAAAAAGACGTGATAGTTGCTGTTCAGTTGTATCAAAAACTGGCCAGCCAGGGACATGCTTTTGCTCAATATGCTCTCGGTAAATGTTACAAGAAGGGTATTGGGCTAAAAAAAAATGACCAAAAGGCTATAGATAAATATCAAAAGGCTGCTGAACTAGGGTTCTTCAAGGCACTATACTGTCTTGGCAAGTTTTATCAAAGCGGAACTCTAGTTGAAAAGGATAATCAGAAAGCAGTTATCTTTTATCAGAAAGCTTCTAAACAAGGTTACGTTCCTGCACAATACAAACTTAGTAAATGCTACTACTATGGAATTGGCATAGAACAAAGTAATCAAAAAGCATTTCAATGGTTACAGGAAGCTGCTAAGCATGGTTACGCTAAAGCACAATATAGGCTTGGTATGTGTTACTTTGAAGGTGTTGGCATAGAAAAAGATTTTCAAAAAGCAGCCAGGTTAATTCAAAATGCAGCTGAACAAGAAAATTTTCTTGCTATACTTACACTTAGTTTGTGTTATAATATTGGAATTGGTGTTGAAAAAAGTTGTCTAAAAGCAGACGAATTATATCAGAAAGCAGCTAATGTGGACTCATTTAGCGTGTAATATACAAGTTAGCACTAATAAATTAAAGTAGAAACACATCCAGTAAATTGTTACTCGTCATATTCGATATATAACGCAGACTACAGTTCTGATCCTTTGCCGTTAAATCAAGAAATTTCGCAAATTGAGTTTCATTATACAGGATATTATACAAACCATATATTATATATCAAATAATTAAAACTATTTATGCATTAGATTTGAATATACAATTCATATTTATAAGGTGCAGTAAATACTGTTAGTATTATGCTTCAGGTGTATTTTTAAAGATAAAGGTATTTATATTCAAGTAATGAATAAAATCCTAGCGTGGCTTGCTTCTCCTTTCACACTTTACGTCATTAAGACTATGTGAATCCTTTATTAATATTAAGACGCGCTAATTTCAAGATTATATGCTTTACTACATTATACAATCCTATGTTAATTTTTATTTTCAGGCAAGAAAAAGTTGCATCATTTATTTTAACATCCATTTCCTTACCCTTTCTTCTGGTTCTGTTTGTTCTACAGTACATCTACAGTCGAATAATTTGTTGGATAATTAAAATTTATATCGGACTCTTTTATAATGTAATATTTAAACTTTCAACTGACGTATTAGTATAGTACTTTTGGTTACTACCAAAAATTCGGTATATCAGGACAATTTTTTTAATGCTGGATTTGTTCCATAAAATTTCCTGACCAAGTATATCGAAAGGCCTGTTAAACAGAATTTTTGTTATAGGGCTTATTGGACTATTTTAAGATAAATAATAACGCATTACTCCTGAACATTGATGCCATTGAACAAGAATTTGTTCTATAATATGTAACCTGCAGATTAAACTGAATCCTGTCTCAAAAGAGATATTAAATAGACATTCGTTCTTTATTCGACTCGTAATAAAATCACAATAAATTTCCTTACAACTATCTAGTAAATCCTCTAGAGAGAGAAAGAGAGAAAGAGAGAGAGAGAGTAACAGACAACATTGAATATTAATATCTGCAGTGTAAACTGTATTCTTGCCGCCAAGAACTACGAGACAGTCTAATAATGGTTCGCATTATGGAATACAGAGATTTTCTTATAAAAGTAGCAGTCCCATTTCGCATTCGTGAACATCCTATTTCGGTTGGAATGTTTATCAAAAGTAAAACATCTTTCTACTACGAAATTACCTTGACAAGTTTCTTACATTACTACTTTTATATTCCGAAAATTCTCCTTTCGTCGCTGTCTCTGCGGTATATATTACGTTAGATCGAATCTGTTGTATGTCAGATCAGAATTTTGCGTCGCTTCCAAACTGACATGTGTCAGATGAGAATAATAGAAAATTAGCAATAATAATAAATATGACAATGTTTTATTGAATAATTCTGATCTGACATATGTTGCTTCGGAATTGACATAAATTCCGATCTGACATACAACATTATTATTATTATAACAAAACAGCAATGATCTTGTGTAACATACGCCAGGAACATGCTAATGGGAAAGCTCGCGAACAAGAAGACGCAAATCTCGGCCAGGCACGTTTTGAAAATTAGGCGGAAATGTGTCATTCGAATTTAAAAAGTACTAATTACAGAGAATCGTATTGTAGTAATATTAAATTTTATTTTATTTTATTTTATTTTATTTATTTTATTTTATTTTATTTTACAAATGTTTTCCAAGCTCTATCTTTTTCTTTAAAGTTTTCTCAGCACTATAAATAAATCCATCTAGGATTCCGGCAACAGTGAATATTCCTCCAACAATAGCGCATATTCCAGTCAAAAAATGAGTAAAGCTCTTCTGGTGTTCTCTATTGATTATCAGCATTGGCGAAATATCATAATAGAAAAATACGCCTACCAAACAAACGTGAAAAGGTGAAAAGACATGTGAGGTAGCAAAGAACTATAATATACGATAGGTACCTGGCAATCCACCGTGTTTACTATGCATATGTGCCTTGTTATCGTCTTGTTTCTCGGCAAGATTTCTCTCATATTCAGTCACAGAGTACTGGTTAGTATATACACTTTCTCCATTAAGGTAATGAAACTGGGTAGCGACGACCTTTACAAAGTATTGAAATTGATAATTTGCTGTATGAATGTAATATGAAAGTATGATATGAAAGGGTATTAATGGTAACATTGTTTTAACGTGAATTATTTAGAAATTCATGAAATGAAACCGTCCCGTCACAAGACTCACCACTGTCAACAACCTTACTCGTCCCGTCCAAGGGGTTAACAACACCGTCTGCAAAAGGGCCATAACTCATATGATGTATAATATGGGTAAATTCATGTTTTACGTTGTCGGAAAGAAAAGGCTGTATATCATGGACGTGCATATGATTCCGTTCGAATGATTTCCCCGGGGCAAAATGGAAATTACCAGTCACTTTCTTCACTCTCACTGACCCAGCAAGATTGCAGCCCTCCCTTGATTGTTTTTGTATCTTTTCTATCCATCCTTCTTTTATACACTTAGAAGAGAAGATTCAGGTTAATCAGTATTGACTAGAAAATTAGCATATAGACAGTTTCTACCATTTCCCCATCACAACAATCAATTTACCTGTTCAACTCCTTCTGGATTATTAAAACTCCAACCTTTCTTAACATAAGCCTCCTTAACGTCATCACAAGTATTACAGCAACCGCTCTCGGGAGGCTCACCACCATAACAATTTCCACAATCTGCTTTATCGGCATCTGTTCCTGTTGAGTTTTCCTTAGAAACTAGTTTCTCAAAATCTTTTGTGCTATCTCCAAGCTCTGAATCCGGGACAAGTAATAAAGTGTGTCGAAAGGTTTGGATAAATCATACATATTAGAATTTGCCGTTAGATCAGTTCAATGTGGCTGTATTAATACATTCTCTAGAAATGATGTTACCTTTTGCTGTTTCAGTTTCAATGAATGCTCCAGATGGATCTAAACGTGTCTTTTGTATCTCATGTGCCAAATCATTGTGTACCTCTCCTGCTGCATCTAAGACGTCCACACTTAATACTTCCCACAAAAAAAAAAAGACAAAGAGAGTAATCCGATCAATTAGGGTAACAATTGCCAATACAAATATTTTCCTCCCCCCGATTTCTCTACGTGAGATCACTTACAATAACAAGGTATTTTAGGAAACGTTATATTAACGTTGATGGTCAACTTTGCCTTCCTTCCTTTGTCGACAATCAGCTCAGTCCGCATTTCTGGTGTACGATAATCAGCAAATTCAGATAACAATAAATATAATATTATAAATGCGCTTAAAATAGTTACTGCATGGGGAAAAGATTATACAGTTAGCGAGAAAAAAGCCCTAAACTTTCGATAAACACAGATTTACGGAAACACCTCGTGCACGTTCTACGTCGATCTGACTTACATGCAGCTCCATAATAGGTCTTGACTCTAAAATCATCAAGCGTCTTTGCATATGCGTCGAGATTTTGGAGTCTGCTTAATAGTGAACCGTGTTTTGCCATTATTTGTGCGAGTGAGACTGAGTGGAAAAAAATCTTGACAAAATCAAGCTTCAGGGGTGACCCTACTGCCCGTTTTTGGTTTCATGACAATGAGGGGATATGCAGTATTCAAAATGGCAATAAAACCGAACGCATGCGCCACTGATCGATTAAAGTAAATCGGTAAACTAATTATTTATCCAAGGGAAAAAAATAAGGGTTGAATTCGTCAGCCTTTGGATATGGAAAGCTGTCATACTTAAACAGTGATACACTCTAACCCATAGTTAGGTTACTGACAATAATGCAAAGAGCAGTATTTTGTTATAAAGTAATCAGCTTTGACAACACACTGTTAACAAATATAATAATAACCTATTTCTTTGAACACTACAACGCACATTTATGATTCACACTCTATTATATTACTTAATCACACTGTCACTGCTATTGGATATGAAATTTACGGCCGCTAAAACCAAAGATTTTAGTCTTTTCAAATGTTTTCGAATATTTAGTATAATCCTGAGGAAGCTGCAATGAGCGAAAGGTGCTAGCAAAGGGTGCTGGAAACATTGAACGGACATACTTGTTTTCCCCATCTATAGACTCTTTGTTATCTAGCTGCACAAGGACTTTCAATTTGTGATACATCTTAAGGAGTTTTGATATCATAATAAAGCCAAAAAGAACACCATTCAGGTGGATCTTTACTACCGATAATTATTGATAATCTTTAAAATGCAATCAATAGTCGAATACGTGGCAGCAACTCAAGGGATCAGTGAGAATATATACGTACGCATATTGATGTATCAATTATTATTATAAGAGTTATCATTGTACTATTCATCTCGAATTATTAATACGTTGATAATAACGCAATTAGTGTTTATATTAGCGTATATATATTTTTAATAAGAAACAAAACTGTATAATGAAAATAGTCGCATTTTGCCCTTTGGTTATTCCCATTACTACGAAACGTTAAAGGGTTGAATCATCTGATCTTGTTATTGAGGAATTTTATTTTATATTCTTTTCCTGTTTGTCTTATATTTGAAGTCAAATAGTCTCCTACGAAAACAGGACAGAGGCAGTTTATCGGATTTTATTAGAATGCTAACAAAATTCTGAAAATAACAACTAAAGATGGCTCCTTTCTCCCAGGTAAGTATTTCCTTATTCTACGCGGTCTAATAAAAGTCGTCGACGGTGTCGAATATTTTAGCCTGTTTTCAAACTTTCAAAATTGACCCCGATACATACTTAATTAGATATCACTTCAATTGACTGGCCATTGTCATGCTATACGAGTTCCAAATCAAAATACGAGTTATATTATTAAAACGAGTCTTGTATTACAGCGTTGTTAATAATGTGGAAATTATATATAACGATTCTGTGAATTAACTTTGAAGCTACTATTGTTCGTACAATTTTTTAATGTCATCCCGTGAATGACCCCCTGACCGGTATAGTATATGCCACAGACGTCATAATACAACCACGGCGTCGAATAACGAATGTGATGTTTACTTGTCCTGGCTTGGTGTGTCCAATCACAATCAATTATGAAAGAGAATCCAAAAAGTACACCATCCAAGATAATTTGTAAAACCAAAAAAGAATAAGCGAGAGCTTCGTTTATTTAAAGGTTATACAAATAATTTAGCGCATCGTATTGGCTTGCGTAAACCCGCTGTGGATGAAATTACATGTTTCGTAACATCTAAATTTTGTTTTGGTACACGATGCCTAATTATAAGGAGACGTAATTCCTTACAAATTTGTCAGTTGTACTCTTTGTTATTAATAGTAAATAGTTATCTTTTTCGCTGAGATTCGATTAGTTTAAATTAATAATACAAAGAAAAAAGACTTGCAGGAAACCTCTTTATATCAATCACTGTATATACCGGTTTTTGCTATAACGGTCCAAATCTCAGGAACGGTTCTTAAATTATGACTATGGAGTATTGTTCTTTTATACCAGTTTCTCTTAAAATTCCCGTGACTGGGGGCTGATCGGTATAAAGACGGTTTCCTGTATTATAAAACGTTATTCAGAAGATACTTGGGTCATGAACTAATCTAAAAGCGTTAGACTTTGTTAACAAACGAGTTAATTTTAAAGTTGAAACTGTAAGAAAAATTAATGATAATATCTGATAGATAAGTTTTGATGCTTGCGTGTCTTTGATTTAAAGATGCGCAACGTTTTGTGACTTGCACGTCTAAACAAAAAAAGTACTGTGTTTACAGAAACAAATAAAAAGACAATATGTCATGTCTCTAAATGTTTGCGTAAATGTTACCGTATTTCGCCTACCGTTTATTTGAATGTCAATCTGACTCATAACTTATTCAGTAATAACGAATTAAGAACAAAATTAAACATAACTAAGACATCCACAGTAACGACAGTAACGATATTGTCTTGAATGCTCTCATTATTTCCCGTCTCCTGTTGACTCTCTCTTATCTTGTGTTATATTATTCATCGTAATTCGGTTTTTCTGTTCCCACAGTTATAAAAAGTTTCTTTTTGAACATTAAATAATTTATCACTCATCAGACATAGTAAAAGCTATGTTCCGTCTTGGCACGTCCGGAATTTACTTTCCAGGGATCTTTGCCGTATATCCGTTGCACTATAATCATTATACATTACTCAAAATTTTGATCCCTGATTTACAGTACCACGTGAGCATTAATATTTGATTATTAACGGTCAATTTATTAATGTGTTGGATTATTTATTCCGCTTCCCACGCCACGCTCGCTTTTATTTCTACGTCAGATTTGGTTTGGTTAAATGACAATAGCGAGTGATACAATCGGTTTCTGCAAGTCACATCAGTATGATATATGCATTCAGTCATTACGATAGACCATTTATGTGCATAGAATGAAAAGTATTGTTCGTGATATGCCGATCGCCTCAGTTGTATAAAATTAACCCGATGCACCCGCCCGCTGAAGCATCGTTCAATCATAAAACAAGAAATTATATATTGATACACAAAAAAAGCCCACGCACGTTTATTCCGAGCTGACAAAGAACCACCAGAAACCAGAACAAAGAAGAACTCCCCACCCCCTACCGAACAAGGCAGGTTCAGTCGGTTATTTTTTGCATTCAACTGACCAAATAGAAAAACAATATTTAAGGTATAATCGAATGTTTATACAACCTTTTATCCACATGGCATAACTTTATTAGATATCAATAATAGTATTGATGTCTTAACAAAAATCCCCAAGTTTTAACAAAAATCCCCAAGCTTTAACAAAAAATCCTCCCCAAGTCTTAACAAAAATCCTCCCCAAGTCTTAACAAAAATCTCCCAGTTTTAACAGTTTGCCTTTTCCTCTTCCTTCCCTCTTCTTTTTGTCGTTCATAATTCGGTTTTATGTATAAGCACTATTACATAGAATACAAAAAAAGCAGTCATAATCATATAACATTCGACTCTGTTACTAGACAAATTAGTTAATTTACTGGCTTGTGCTTACTGTTTATATCCGGCTTATTTCATGCATCTCAATTTAGCACTAATTTAGGACTGGTGCGTAACACCATCGTATTCTTAATTGCCATACCCCCATCTAATAGAAATACCGTCA
The DNA here is from genome assembly GCA_910592205.1 of Paraglomus occultum. Classification (NCBI taxonomy): domain Eukaryota; kingdom Fungi; phylum Glomeromycota; class Glomeromycetes; order Paraglomerales; family Paraglomeraceae; genus Paraglomus; species Paraglomus occultum. Next base: position 10,361 of record CAJVPJ010000361.1, on the reverse strand, counting down.
ATTCCCAACCCCTTCCTGAACACATTGAATATCTATCCCCTTTATGCTTCCGAACCACTCCTCATTCTTTTTTTTTTCCTCTTCCCCCCCTAATAACATTCATTTGTATGCATATACAGTACGATAACCTTCTATCTTATTCTTTTTACCATTAACATCAAGCATAACGCGTTCTCGCTTACACGAAGTTTTTACATCTCCAGTTTCCCACACAAAAAATACGTTTAGGCGAAAAAAAAAGAAACCAAAATCTCACCATGCGCCTAATCCCAAAACGCATAAGCTCTCACTTTGAGGCTCCCTCGCCAAAACTGAAAAAGCACTCGAGAACCACATATCACGAAGTATCTTCAGACGACGAAATATCTGACGATTACGATGAAGCAATCACTCCCCGCTCGTCAGGCTCGGCAGCGTCGTCGGACAATGAAATATCTATCGACTACACGGACAGCACGGGGAACTTTGTCAAGACAATGAGGACGATAAAGAAGGAGCTTCGAAGAACCGCCATGATGGACACGATGGATATACATACGATAATCGAGCAGAACGAGAAGATCGATGTCGAAACGATAATTAGCGGAAACTTGTCAAACATACAAGAACGTTCTGTCAAAGCTTTAAAGGACCGTGCTATCTACATGGCATCGAGAATAAAACAGCAACTTCCATCGATTTTCAATTCTATTGCGCTCCGAAATCCGTCGTATTGTGACCTTCCGTCTTCTGAAATTTCGTCCTCGTCGCTTACAAAGACTATAGCGGATCGTCTCTATACATATTTTTATCTCACTTACGCTCTGGATTCGTCTCACCCTCTTCGCATTTCTCACATTTCCCGGCTCTCTGACCAATTATCTCTTCAAGGGGACACTGATCTATCTAAAAAACGGGGTGGTGTGGAAGCATATTACGCAGTCCGGTATACGCTGGACATGTTCTTTAGACATAGCATTCTACCGTCGCAAAAGACGATTATGGTCGAGAGGGCTAGGGCAGTGATTGAAGGTTGTATGGACAGCGAGGAAAAATTGAGCAAGAGCGAAAGAGAATGCATGTACGCGTTTCATAAATTAATGAGCGGGATGAGGTGGGATAAGCTGGATGTTCAGCTGTGCGGAGTTGGAGAATGAGTCGATTGTGAGCTGGGAAAAATTGTGGTTGGGATCGAGCAGGAAGAGAGACGTCGGGGGAAAAAGAAAAGGAGAAAGTATCGAACCAAATCCATCAATGTTCATGGTTTTAGCACCACCTTCCTTAAAGACATTGCAAGAATATCTGCTTGCTTTTTATTGGCAGCTCGATATCAATCAGAAGAGAGAAGGGAAATTATCCTCAGTGGGTATATACATTATCCGTTGGGCTAGTATATGCCGCACGAAAGTGAATCCATGACATGGTTAATTCACCTCAGAGATACACAAACTATTTATTCTCCGTCTGTAGAATATACTCACTGTAAGAACACATTTTTGGTACTTTTCCTCGGCCTATGACATATCCCATTATTTTCTTAGTTCCAGTGTTCTATCGACTGGTTGTATTAGTTCTATTTTAAAAAATTAACCTCCCTCCAATATAATTTAGTGCTTTTCACATATCTTGTATAATATAGTCATGATTAGTGTACTGCATTCGTGTAATAAATGTGGGACGAAATATTAGAGAGTAGTCTCGAAAGTGTGAACCATTCGTTGACGCTGAAGATTATACATATAATTTAACAGCTTGGCGCCTGAAAGGATAGAACGAGTGGTTGTTTCCGTGCTAAAGTTTACGGGTTCACGAAACGCGAGATGTCACACGACATTACGAAGCAGCCAATTAACAAGCGGGAGAATGTTTCAATTTAAATTGTTTCGCTGATGTAATACGTTAATCCGACATAATACAACAACGGCAAAACCCTGCACGACTCGTAAACCTCCCTTCCTTGTCTTTGATGATAGCTAGCTTTGAACCTCACCCTACCTCTTCCAGAAAATATCCATTGTAACACTAATCAAAAAGAAATAAAAGGACCCTTGAGTTTTCACCATCTTGGGCAGCCCCTGTTTATTAACCGTTTGTCCGATCTGATGATCTTTTTCCTAACCTGAGATTTTAATTCGTAGAACTTTCTAATATCGTGACTCAAGGGCGTTAGCATTAATATTATGCATTTGTAATACCAAGGGCGTTTTGTAAAACATTGCATGTGAATTTCTGATTTTCGGTTGCACTATATGACGTTATGTTGGCGAACAGGCATTTATTGCCCAGATTTAGAATAGCATGGGCATTAGCAATAAGCGTGCTCGTATTATAAATAATAGATTTGTCCAAGTGTGCCGCTGGCTGTGGTATAATGTCTATTATTCTATACTTATATACCAGAGATTGAGGACGACGTATGCTCTATCAGCGATCCATGATAGACGTCTGTATAGTAGTTGATAGTATGTGTTAATACTTCATGTAAGCAAGAATAACGCTGGGATGTGCCCTATAAAATACCTCGGCAAAAGGTTATGTTGTGGCACGGCTAATAATAAAAAGAGTTTTTATCAAAGAGTAGAGGGGAAAAGGTTCGTTTTTTATATGTTGGGACGTTACTCGTGTCACGAGTTATCTAAATAATCTACCTATTACCATATTAATATTAATGTTCTGTCTAAACCATCTTATTATTACGTCTTGTAACTACGAATATCATATTTATTTGACCTACCAATAGAGAATGTTCATCACTATAGCTTAGAGACAGCCTTGTTAACGCGTCTACTCAATTAAGACGTCAGATAAAAGCACCTACACACTGTATTTATTCCCTATCGTTGAAATATATTCACAACTTCAATTAGTTAATTATTATTAATATGTGTTGCTAAAAGTAAACATGGGGTGTGTATTGAAGATACTCCTGTTAACGATAATAATTTCAATCATGATGTGTTTTAATTAAGTATAAACCGTTTTTCGTTATAGTATAGATACCACTATAGTAGTTTCATAATTAATAGATAATTGCCTTCACAAATATTTAATATAGTAAACATAACTGTTTGTTATAATAATTAACTCAGTTTATTGTGTTTGTACTAATGTATCTGAAGAAACAGAGCATATTTACGACTGTTGTAAGAACGCGAGAATTCCAACTTTTTGTAAATTTTACTGTTGTTAGTATTAGCACATTTTGTAGTTGTTATTATTCAAATGTTATCTTTTGGAAGGAAAAAAAAATATTATGTTATACTTTTGGACAATATTTGGACAATTATTACACGATTGTTCATCAACCAATTAGTTAAAGAAACAGCATATCTTTACGCAAAGAGATAATTATAAACCACAGAGAACAGCAATCTCAATTAAAAATAATGCATAAAAAACGTTTAATGAACACGTGCCGTTAACTTATTAATTCATGAATTATACAGTATGTAGAATTGCCCAAGTCAAATCCTGAAATTACTGATTTACGATTTAGCGAAACAATCGTGTACGTGTATTATATATTACATTAGCAGAATTGTCCAAAAAATTCTGATGGATATGGAATAACTCTATGGAGATAAATTCTATTTTTTGTGGAAAACGTTGCAATACAGTCAAGGCTCGTTACGTAATTGCGTTATAAAAAACTTTTGTTGACATAATATGTAATAGATCATACACGTCAGCATGGAAACTCGTGCTATAATGGAGTCACGAGCTATGCCCAACTTTCCATTATAACGAGCGCTGACTGTAAAAAGTACACTGCACAATAAAATTTTATAGCCTATTTTCCGTAGTTATCTTACGCGCTGTATATTACAAGTCTTCCGTTAACGGTTGGGAAATTTAAGCTTATATTGGTATAAAAAGTTTAAAAACTGGCGAAAAGTTTGCTTATTATAATATATGCTGTGCTGCTCTGCATGCAGTAATTGTTGATATTTGTTACAACGTGCTCCAGACATGATTTCGAACAATCACTTTTTCAATAGTAATTTGTATCAAGTCATTACGAAAATGAATAAACGGATAAACATCCGACATTAAAAAAAATCAAAGGGGTCTCTCGCATTATTTGAAAACCAAAATAACATGTTTTCCGTCTGTCGGTCGTGACTATACCTTTTTTTTTAGAGACCTTGCATGCACCGAATCACTTATATTTACATGTACAGACAATTGCTGACAATAATTTATAATGCAAACTTTTTCAAGTTTAGCCACACCTGCCAGTTCTAGTAATTGCGCACAATATCGATACGATTTTGTTACATCTCATTGTTTCAAGCTTCGGTCGTAAAGGACCGCGGAGAAACCTAGCCGTTGAATGCCTTATTGTTGATGAGTCTTAACCCGTTGTGGGTGGATATGCAGGGTCCATTTGATCGTAATCGACGAGTCGATTTGTTGCGCTTACATTAGAATGGCTCTTCCTTGCAAATGAACCCAACGTTCCGAAACTGCTTTATCGGGTAGGAACAAGCTTATCGTACAATCGGATCGTACCAAGATCAAATCGGCATCGTTTCCCTCTTCCTATTACTATGCGTAAGATAATAAATAATAGTTTGTTGATGATAAACTAACAGTATCGAGTTTGCAATCAGTAACAGTCAATACTAATACACAGATACTAATACACAGACAGAGAAAAATATACCGCCGCAAATTTCATAGCTTCTTCTTCCTTTTGATTCATTCTCCGTTGCATAACGTTTATGCACGCCATGCAAGTCAATGTTATTTTATTTCAAATGACATGCATACATATTGACTGATCTGATCTGACATAAATGAATGTAAAAATTAATAAGTTAATAAAATCGTCAAAACTGTGTTCTGTAAGCTTTCAATATTAACACCGTATTATTTCCTACAAACACATAATTACTTACTTTGGAGAACTATTAAGACCCGAAATAAGGGTGGAAAAGAGCATGCCTCAATCCAACGTTGGATGAGTTATTTATGCCTATTTATGTATTGCCATGTGTGAAATAATCATCTGCTTTCGGGCATTACTGCGGGCATGACTACGGAGGTATCCGAATGGTCTATTATCGTGTGATGTGACCGATGTGACCGTCCACGTTTTCCTTGGAGTTTCGCGTTTCTTTATTGATTGCCACGTTTTTCCCCCGTGTGACCCGCCTCAAACACCAACGGCCACATTCTGCCGTTTGCACCTTTAGCGTCCCGACGTAAGCGCAATTAATAATGGAATGCAAACAGCCAAATCCTGCCGTAACGACTCGCTGTCTCTACGTGATATACATACAAGGGTATACGTGGTATATACCATTGCCAACTCAGCCAGGTAACGACCTTGAGAAATAGACATAACAGTTTCTTTTTCCTTTTCTTTCTTGAGTTAAAATCATATATCTTCTGCAGGCCTCCTCTGTTACGTTGATTACATGCAAATTCAAAGTATCAGCTGATGCAATTCTCACATGGGAACCACAAAACAGAGAAGGCTTTCCAAATTGACTTGCTAAAAGAACGAAATTCTTCATTCAAGTATTGTAGAATCAATCAAGCATATTTAGGTGAAAGTGTCAATATTAACGTAAGTCATTTACTTAATCAGTTCTCTGTTTTTAAGAAACATTTAAAGCTTTGAATTTGGTATCTTATTAGGTTGGTGAAACGTAAATATGGTGTTTCCCAAGGATTTCCCTGTCATCATTATTAGCAAGTATGAAACATTATTACTATGAGAAACTAATTTTAAGACTGATGCACCTTTTTTCTCAGTCTTGTGCCAAATAGATTTGGTTAGATCCAAAAATGGAGTTATTGTTCATTGATTTTGCTCCCACTGACTTCTGCCTAGCATAGTATTAGCTTTTATTGCACTACGAGGACGATTTCCTTCTCGTAACTCGTAATAGGGAGTGTGCCAACAAGTTTTTAAAAATAATGAAAAATAGGGAACAATTATCTCAGTTGTCGAGCTGATGTTAGTAAGAAGACTTGGGTAAATCAAACAGATGACAAGAGTAGTATCTGATATTTAAAATAGCGATTTACGATTAATATGTATTATAAGACATGCAACTTAGTAACGTAAGTCAATATTTTAGCAATAAGATCGAAAAATACGATAAAAAACAATGAATAAACTTACGATTGAAAATATTCAACTGACGTTCACTATGATCTCTAATGTCTTCTCTAATGATAGATGTTCAGTCTGCTAATCTCTAGCTTTCGGCATAACCCGTTGTGCGAGCTATTAACGACGAAATCCCAACAACTTTCCTAATACTACGATTATACTTAATAATATCGATTTTCTAAATGCCCTTTCAATTTCTATAATGATATTGATATTTCCTCGGCGGTCAACACTGAGTTATTGCAGCAAGTTATGCATAGCTATTTCTAATTATAAATAAATCATGAATAATCTAAATAGAAGCGTAAATTGATCTAGACTTGATTCTAACCATACTTTTGCTTGTGACCTTACAAATTTTGTCTCGGTTCCACATTTACATGCTACTTCGCACGCATCATAAGATGGGTGGTTCTATTCCTACATTATCTACTTGTCTCTCCCTTTCTCTCCATCTCTTCCTAATGCACATAATCATCAATAGCAGTATCACCGCGCGTCTTCTTATCAAATTTAGACAAATGGGAAACATCGCTCCACAGTTGCACGTCCCCCTCAATTTTCAATTCTTCATGTCCCTCTTTCGCTTCGTCTTCCCCCTCTCCCATTTTCGTTAATATCACTTTCGTTATACTCGAATTCTTGGGTTTATGCTGTATGCTCTTATAATCCTTGACGAAAAAGCCCAATTCCATAATCAAGTACTCCTTGACAAACCGATTAATCACTCCACCGTGTGTAACGACACAGATATGAGTGGTCTTTTTGGGAGTTTCGATTGCGTCAGTCGACGGAAGGTGCTTACTGATTATTTCTTGAAAGAAAGAAACTACGCGTAATGAGAACGTTTCTTTTGATTCTCCATAATCCTCCCATGAACCGTCTTCGGTTTTAATTAGATTGAGTGCAGCGTGAATGGATAAATTGTTTAAACGGCCGAAATCCTTTAGTTGCAATTGACAGTAATTGAATGAATTGGCTTTCAATTAATATCTACCAATATGTTAATGCAATCGATGCCTCGCCAAAAACTTTAAAAATTCACTTACCTTTTCTCTGAGCCTCGTATCAGTTGTAAGAGGAACATCTTTATGATACTGAGCAATAGCTTCAGCCGTCTGCAACAACGCCAACAATATTAGTAAACATCCCGATTACGACTATTATCCCATTAGCATCGGTTCCGACATGACAGCCCCAACACAGTCTCTGTCAGCTAACCTTCTTTGCTCGACTCAAATCACTGGTATAAATATGATGGAAGTTCACTTTTCGTAACCGGCGGCCGACCAATTCCGCTTGTTCCATTCCAACCTTGTTTAATCTTGTATCTGTCACCGATGTTTGAAACGTGGTTAGGAGCCGAAAATGAAGAGAAATACAAGTAGGAATAATGTTAGTAGATATGTTCGTGCGGAGTCTGCTGAGAACGTCCACAAAGTTTACAGTATCAATGTGGTTCCTGTATATATTGCATCATATACGCTTATGTTCAGCAAGACATACCAGTTTGGCCTTGAAGTATATGATTCACGTTATGATTTGTCTCTCCATGTCGGATTATTGTAAGTACGAGCTGGGTCGACATGCTTGCTATCCAAGTAATGCTGTATATTAATTGACAGTTCTTTTATATGTGTCTTGTGACTTCCAATGTTGATATGTTATGTTTGTTTAAGTGTATAGTATGATAACAGCAACGAGGCCGTCGAAAAGTAATTATCCGCAATCGAGACACAAAGTAAAGAAAGATAGATATCGTTGTTGATCCAAGGTAAAATCTGCGGTTTTGGGTGAGATGGTGTCACTCTTATATGGGGACAGATTTCAGGGGTTACAAAACCAACGTGATTATGACAGATAGCATATATGCCATTTCATGTTTGGCTTTCGTCTATACCGAAACCCTGCTTTCTCCATATAGAATGATTGTACTAGAAACTTTTTCATTTATTTAGCAATCAATTCTCAAATGAATTGGCCAACTTACTGCGGCATTGCTTATATTGCTTTCTGAAGCTTGGCGCATCAAAGTAATTTTGCCAACCTAAACTATAAAGGGAAATGCTTTTCTTGGGCGATGGGAAAGTAGTAACGGTCAATCATGACCTTTAATTAGGCATCTGATAGAATCTCCACAAAGAGTACTTTATATTTACATGGTGGTTTATTATAATAATCCAACCCCAAAATTCAAGGTTATAAAGTATTTTTTTGTATTGAGCAAACATAACAAATTGATCGAGAATCATTACCATATTCTTTGGGCTGTCTCACCCCAATGACTGTTGTTGTTTGTTAACACAAAATCCTTGTCTCTTATCATTCGTTACTTTGCATCCCTTGCATAATGGGCTTATCAAGAGAGATTCTTCTTTGTGAATCTACCAATCGTTTATACGTTGTTATTATTGTCTTTCGTATAACACAACTTTCAGTGATTCCAACACATACTCATAATAATAACAAGAGAGTATATTATGATATGCATTGTTACACGACGGAACGGGTTATGCTGTGTCACTTATGTACAAGCAATGCAGAAAAGCAAATGCAAGCCAATAAGATCGTCAATGCAACTGCTTCGCTTGTAACAAAGTGGTCGTAAGAGTAACGCCACTATGGGAAGAAAGAATTATTAACGAATTTTGAACGTACTCATTCCTCTCAGCGTACTCAGCTTGATCGCTTTATTTGATATTGTTACGTTCAACGTTATTATGGAAGGAGTATAACAGCCCACTACTTGTATTATTGATTGCATCAATCTGCTCATTTAACAGCTTCGGTCTACACGTTCCCAATTCGAGCGTTTTAGAACCTTGTTTCTCAACTTTTCGGCTGGATTGTTATGCGCCATGCTTGCTTGAGTGTATACTATAGGAGATGCAAATACCCAGTTTTTTTTATACGTACTTACTGGTCATAATAATAACGGCATGAACATATTGAACACTTGAGCAACAGAACCATTCTGGGGACCTACAACGAACACGTAATCATGACATAAGATCAAGTTGCGCCATATTTGGTCGGCTAATATAGGAAGATTGGGAAATTCGTCATTAAAAGGGATTACACCATACTAATACGTGATTAAATATTTAAACCCCTGAAATATATCTTGTGGCGTTGTGTCTGCCTTGCTCCATGCGTTTAATGTGTTACTTTCAATCTTTTTTTTCTTCATCCCCCTAAAGCTGCCCCCCTTCTTCTTTGTTTAGTAAATACTTTAACGGGTGAAAATCAAGTGAAAATAGAAAACGCCCATTATATTGTGTGCATACGGTGAATTTTACCCAAACCACATGCCATTGCTAATGCATTGACATTAGCTCGTGATGGTGCGTTAAGAAACGTGGTACTAAATTTAGAATAACACAAAGATGAATATTCGAAATTTCTAATACTTGTCGTTATATTTTATTGGGCATTAATTGACCGCGGCAGTTAAAAATTAGTTCCCAAAGCGCTTAAAATAACCTGCCACTTGAGCATTATGTTCACTATGGATGTTTGATACATCCGCACCGAGGCATGCACCTTACACATATGGGGTGATTGGACGCAAATAGTGTACAACAAGAACTACAGAACTACTAAGACTTAGAGTTATGGGTTTACGTTATACACAGTCGAGTTGGGCTCTGATGGCCGGCTTATGGAGACGGCCGCGTGATGAGAGATATTAGTTTAACAACGTATTGTGAATTCCAAAGCGGGCTTTCTCTGTGATTGGACAATTTTTGATGAAATTTTATTGGTTGATATGATTTATTAATTTTAATAATAATAATATTGCCGAACCGCTATAATAATAAATCATTGAATAGAGATAATAATAAAGGTTACTTAAAGTGAGATTTATAGAAGTATCTAGTGTACCCCTTTCTTGTCATCTCCTTCATCCACATTGACTTCAGTATCTAAAACTAAGTATTCTTTCGTTTTTACAATTAATTAATAAAGTTTTATATTATCGAATTGTAAGTCGAAAATTTGTGCAAACCTATTCGATTTAGTATGAATTAGCAAAACGAAAATCCTGACAAGCCGAATAAATTGCCTCTGCCCAACACGAGTTTGCCTTGTATAAAGATATTAATAAAAGTACCCTTGAAATTAGATTTACGTAGACCCTGTAATTAGTAAAATTGCTCACGATTAAAGAATAGTAATACAGTGAACTCTCCCTAAATGCACACCCTTGGGACCGAAAGTGTGAAAGTGTGCATTTAGGGAATAATGCAAAAAT
>CAJVPJ010000360.1:0-27251 GCA_910592205.1 Paraglomus occultum | reverse complement strand
AACTGTTGTTGTGTAACAAAGCATAATTCTAAAACGTTGAAATGAGAAGAAACAGCTTTTCAAAGTCTTGTGGATCCCGGTGGATTCTGAAAGTATATGCTTGTAAAAGTGTATTTCAACTGTTAGTCTTGATTCTTATCGCAACGTTAGATCTATACTATATACATCGTTTTGAAATTCTTGGAATTTACACCAATCAGATTTCGAGATACGCATTCGAGCATTCTAGAATTGATCTGCAAAATCAAACTGATTCCTGACTGTAATAATAATTGTCGATTTAGCACATGTCACGTGAAATTAATATTAACAAACTTCCACTGGTTTTAGGCAGAATCACAATCTTGCCAGGATGACCTCTCAGAAACAACTCGTTGGAAAAGAATTTAAAGATTCCCTTGATGAACTTCTTCAAGGCCTTGATGTGATCGAAGAAAACGGAAACAGAGTATTACAGAAAATGTATTAAAAAGATAAACTTGTATAGTTCGTTAGATGTTCTATGTACTTATGAAACATATTTTTAGAGAAAATTCTTTGTCAATCTCATACCCACTTGCAGCAGCAATAGGTATTCTATTTCACTACTTCAACGACTTTCATAACCTTCTACTGACTAATTCAAATCAATTCCCTCGTGAAACTTCCTTTTAGCTGACCTGAACACTCTGTTAACGTTGTTGCGAACATTTGGTTCTCAAGCCACACAAGTTGGTGCAGCCAGCCTATCCCATGCGTCGTCTTTTACACAAGAGTACACAACTAATACTCTAGCCACCTTTACAAAGGTAAAGGATAAGTCATCTGCCACGTTATTTAATAAAAAGGAGCAAATACGCGCAAACGCACAAGCAGCTTGGATGGCTGTCCGTACAGAGCTGAACACAAGAGAGGGCGACTAAAGCTCAATAATCGATTGTATTCCATCGCATTTTATTATATTAATGAAAGAAGATTGTATACGACGTCATTACGAATAGCGAATTAATTTAGTAAATGAAAGTAGCCTCGTTGAACAGTTTGCCTGTTACAATTATCGGAGGTTTATCGCCAATAATTACTTCTGCTGTTGCCTCGTTGTACCATTGATAAATATATGGCTTAGCCACCATAGCTAAATATAAAAAGGAACAAGTTTAATTCTCCACGTTAATTAAGAAATTAGCGGTTACAGCTTTTGCGCTCTCGCTACGTACCTTGCACAAGTTTTTTTATGACGTAAGGAATCTCGTTGAGTACATCGATTTTGTCCATGAGTGTTTGTGGCCTAATTTTCAAATTTACTTTGAATGCCTCTTCAGATTCTAACGCCTTTCCATTCCATGTATAACTAATCTCCCGAGGAATACGGTATCCAGTTTCCTCGTCCAGCTCAGTCTCTAGGAATTCTACTGCATTCTTCACCGAAACTCCCACCAATTTATCATTGACAACTAGGCTGCCCTGATTAACTTTAACACTTCCATAAGCCGGTGTAGTTTCAAACTCCAACATCGATAAAGCTATTTCATCCGAATGAAAATCAACAAAGTTCCAGCGAGTGGCAATTAGATGCGGTCTCATTCCTTGCAATGCATGCACGAATAGACCCACACCGTTCAAGTCAAAGTGCTTTCCATTAATAAAAACATTTCCCGATACCTTCCCTTTAGGCCAGAATTTGTGCTCGACAAACCCTGTTGACTTATCGCTGCCAAAGAATGTCTTGCCCTCACCAATTTTGAAGCCACGGTCGACTCGCTCAAACTCGAATGATATAAGTAGTTCATTGGTATGTACAAGAGAAACAGTATATTTAGTACATTCAGGGTTGAGTTCGATTTTCATTCCATCAGTAGTAGCTGATCGGCGATCGGACGAAAGCTTAAAGTTGGACATGTTGCCCAACTTGAAAGCGTTGATGCCATCACCAAAAAATCGGGCGCTAAATTGAATCGTGGGATACCAACTGCACAGCATACAAGTTGTTAACTACACCAAATGGATAGTTTGTAAACGTTTCATGTTTACTACTTAGCTTACCCAATGTTTGAATGGAGCATTTGCACGAAACAAAAATGCCCACTGTCAGTGCACATGTAGAAAGTTTGTGTCTCGGTAGCGGAGCCAGATGCCAACGTCCACTCGAGATCTCGAGCCGTCACATCAGAATATAGCTCGTTTGTCAGTTCACCGGCAACATGTAAACTAGGTGCAGTCGCGGCGGCCATGTTTAAATAATAATGAAACAGAGTTGGAAATCTGGAAGAGAGAATCTTGGCATAAACGTAGAATATACAAAGATCAAAACAAATTTTTTAGACAATACCTCTCTAAAGAGTGTGGAACAGAGATGCGTTGCTGAAAATGAACAAGCGTCAAGTCATTTTGTTGTCCCGGAATGAGCAGATATAAATATATTTCGTATTTGCTTAAATCGATTGGTGAGCTGAAATCTTCACATGACTTTAAATATTTTTTAGCCGCGGAAGTTCATCTGCTACTTATTATTGTTATTATGACTATTTCGTATGATAACAAAATAATTTTAGCGCCCATGGTACGTCAAAAAACTGTTTTTTGTGAAAATTCAAAGAATATTATAGATTGTTGTGTAATCTTTTAGGTGCGTGTGGGAACTCTGCCAATGAGGCTGTTGGCACTGGAGTTTGGTGCAGGTATTAATAGTAGTCATGGAGACATGAAGGAGTAGTATCCCCTGATAACGTTTTCCTCTCTTATAGACTTAGTATACTCTCCTGAGATTGTTGACAAGCGCATAATTGCCTCCGAACGTCGCGTCAATAGTAAGAAGTTATTTTGCTGGTTCATATATTGTACCTGTTCTGGACGTAAACATTTGTCACAATTTATGGGTTAAATGAATTGTATTTTTGCAGAGACAACCGGAATAATCGAATATATCGATGAGAAGAATTCTATTAATTTTAGAACACATCCTTCTGAGAAGTGTCGACTGATTTTCCAGATTGGTACATCTGATCCTGAACTTGCCCTTCAAGCTGCTTTAAAAGTGTAAGTTGATTGGAAGTAAGTGCATCTTTGTTACCAAGACCTTTACGTATGCAAACTTGGTTCGCGTTTTTCCCCAATTCTAGTAAACTTGCATTCGTTCGTTGACAAACTTCCGATATCTAATTAACAAAAGGATATAGTTCTTCAAATTCCATAGACGATGCTGTTTTGAATATCTAGTAATATTGATAGAGAGGTTTTGAAGGTGAATTAGAATGTCCAATCCAAACGTAAGCTTATACTCAACAGTGGATCTGAAATAGTTGGATACAATTTCCTTAAGACTTTAGTTCTTCTGATTATGATGAGACCCATTCTGGGATTTGACCCGATTTGAGAATGGGTCAATCCATTTCAAGATTGTCACATATTTTCCGATGTTATCACATAAACTATGTAGTTTATTGGGTCAAAAGATTATTCTGATGTGACAATTCCGAACTGGTCAAATCTCAAAACGGGCACAATATTGTGACTAGAATTGGTGAATAAACAGTATTACGAATTTTACATCATTATCATTTAGCCAATATATTTACTAAGTCATATGTTACGATTGTTTATTGATTTCAACAGAAAAGAAGATGTTTCAGGAATAGATGTCAATTGTGGATGCCCCAAAAAGTTTTCCATTCAGGGAGGCATGGGTGCTGCCCTTTTGACAAATCCTGATAAGCTTAAAGCTATTTTAACAAACTTAGTTGAGAACTGTGGCCTTCCAGTTACTTGTAAAATTAGGATGCTAGAAACAACAGAAGAAACGATAAAGTTGTGTAAGATGATTGAAGCAACAGGCATCAAAGCACTTGCGATTCATTGTCGGTATGTAAGGTTGTGTTGATATTTCAAATCTTGCAATGAGTGTGAGCCAAATTTATGCGTTTTTTGCCAATAGAACAAAAAATGAACGCCCTAGTAACAAGGGACATTGGGAAATCTTTAAACCTATCGTTGAGAACGTGAAATCAATCCCTGTCATAGCAAACGGTGACATATTCGACAGACCAGATATGCAAAGAGTAAAGGAACTGTCAGGTAACACAGGAGATGCTGTGCTTATATTAATATTAAATAGATTAAGATTTCATAATTCATGATATTACAGCTGTTAGTTCAATAATGATTGCTCGGGGTGCACAGAGTAATGTATCCATATTTTGTAACGAAGGGCTGTTACCAAAAAGAGAGATTGCTATAATGTACATTAAAAAGGTGAGTACAGTTTCTTTCACTAGGGACTGAGGAATGACAGTTACAAATCACATTATTAATCTCGTATGTTTAGGCAATCAATGTTCACAATAACTACGCCAATACAAAATATACACTTATGCAAATGTATGCAGATGCTGTTAAGGACAATGAATATCATGCGTTAGTAAGGGCAAAGTCCTATGAAGATCTTTGTGAAATATACAACCTTTCAGAGTTATCTCCGATCAGTGAGAGATTAATGCATATATAAATCTGGGATGTTTGATTAGTTTCTCACAATTTCCTGCTTGTTAGTTAGGTTTATCGCACGTGTTATATAAGCCGTTAAATCTGCAAAATCCATACATATACTAATACTACATTTCATTATGTGGGTGGAATTACTTACCCATCTGGAAGATAGTTATATGACAGGCCGGTCAATTTGGATTATTTAATTAAACTTATTTGGAGTCGCTTTTAATTAGTATTAGTTAAATTGTCGCAATTGGTCGTTGCGCCCTACTATCTGTCCAGTCAGACAGTGACGTGGACATCTGCGAAGTTTAAGAAACAAGCTCACTGAGTCACTGACGGTAAGATATAAAGGCTGGTAAGCAAGAGTCAACAGATTGACAAATGTACAAAAATTAACACAGCTTGCCATATAAAATCAACAGCCTTCTCCATGATTAATACAAAAACAATGTTTTATGATTTTGTCCATAATCCACTAGAAATATTCACAAATTGTAAGGTTCGTTAGCATTTTTAGTAAAGCGTAAACAAATAAAGCAAATTACGCGAGTTACAAGATTATGGAACGGGATCCACCCAATGACATTTGAAATTATGGGAAAACTTATACATACATTTGAAAATGCTATTATCAATTCTATTATTACAAAGTAGATAGACATCGGAAAACCGATATATATGTCTACGAAGTTTACTCACGCAAAAATACTAATATTACGTGAGACAGAATGCTTTACAAAAAAGGTGAAGATTCTCGAGAGAAAAAAGTATATTGTACTTCGTCTAGTACTTCCCAGGTAAGTAAATTGAAGAAGTGTTCTTTTCAAGAAAGACATCTAAAATGCAAGCCAGAGAATTGCAAAAAAAAGTGTATACATTCTGGTTTAATGGTAATAATGAAGTGTCTCGTCTAGATTCCAGCATGGACGACCGTTGTGCGGATTAATTTAGCTAAGGTTAATAGGCTTCAAGTATGGAGAGCCCGTTCCAAAAGAATTGATAACGAGGTGGTTTAACGGTGGTAAGGCCGTAGACGACGCCTGCCGTGAAGAGTTTGGACTCGTGCTGGAGGAGATTAAAAACGAGAACAAGTATATTGATGAATTGAGACAAACGCCTCAGGTTAGGATCTGTATACTTAGAGTGTATGTCCATACATTATCCGAACTTGTATTAATATTTATAAATTCTCGTACTAACTAAATCAGGGCGCACTCAGCCTAGCAATTCTTCTCGATCAACTTCCTCGCAATGTTTATCGTAAGACCGCCATCCCATTCCGAGTATTCGACCCAATGGCGCGAGAAATAACCCGCTATGTCCTTGAGAATAAGTGGGACGAACAAGTAAATCATATCGAAAGAATCTTCTTTTACTTGGTAAGTGTAGATCACGCCGGCTAAGTTTCGCTTAACACAGCACGCTCACATTCTCGTTCTTCAAATATGTTACAGCCTCTTGAACATTCCGAAAACCTGCAAGATCAGGAACTCTGTTTGCAAAAGTCACTTGAAAACTGGAATTCAGCTCCTCCTGTATATCAAGGCATTTTGAAAGTAGATCATGACTTTGTTGTAGAACACTATGAGATAATCAAGCGTTTCGGTAGATTTCCTCATAGAAACTATGTGCTCGAGAGAGAATTCACACCGGAGGAAATTGAATACATGAAGAGCGGACCAAATACATTTGGCCAGTAAAAAGTTTTAACGGCTATTAATTTATTCAGGTATTTACAATCAATTAATATATCATACCAGTTAGTGTATGGTCTTAACACCAAGTATTATATGGTCATAAACATTTCTAAATTGTTCGAGGACCATGAAGGTGACTATTGTGTGTGGGGTAAGACGAGTGAATGCTGGCAGCCAACCTTTGAAAAGCGCTGCTGGGCCTTCTTTTTGGATAATCAGAACAAGACTGGCAGCGACCCCCTGATTGGCAAATTAAATTCAATACTACATGGATATAGCCAGAATTTTAATCGAGAGATTGAGTATTATACATACCTTCGTTGATCCAGCATCACTCATAACGCGGGTCTTAACGACGTCAAGTGGCGAACAGACCGTCGTCGCGACTAAACCCTACAAACCACCGTAAAAGCAGTCTTAAAACTAAATCCATTAGATAACACATTTTCTACAGTTTCACCTACCGCTAGTAAACTGGCACCAAAATGCGTTATGTAGTTATCTTTGAATAAACCCGTTCCCAATAGCAGTTCCTTAAACTTATCATATGTTGCCAACTGTGAGGCACTCATCAGAATGGCACGATTTATATTAGGCCCTATACCCCGGAAAAGTCCGCGGAATGTTTCTTCTCGTTGAATTCTAATAAGGCCATCAATGGCATGCTTATAATTATATCGCTCGTTCGGAGGACGCTTAGCGTCATTCTGCATGCGTACCATTACGACATCCGCAGGATTACCACACGCCCCGCCAAAGCTACCTGCTACTGCAGCACAGAGAAGCGACTCGAAGAATGAAAGTTTTTCTGAAGAATCAGAATGGGTAGAAAAATAAATGTGTAAGTAAAAAGATGCCGTGTCGTCTTCCTTTCTTTCCCTTTTTTCGTGTAAAAACCCGGTTCGATTCATTAGTACTACTACTATAGTCTTTTGGTTTCGATTGCTGTTTACTTTTAATCTCACATGTGCAGAAATCCTACCAAGTCTACGAGAAACGGTATAATCCAGTTTTATCTTTCCTTTGTGTCCTATTTAAAGCTTAATAAGCAGAACCCATAAAGGAAAGGCACAAATAACAACGAAGTCGTTTTAACTTGCTCAATCGCAAGTTTTTCATGCCCACGTTTTAAACAAGCGTATTTGGCTTCCAAAGAAGATGAATACAATAAGTTAAAAAAAGTTTCACTATGTTTTATAAAGTGCTATTTGGAGGACTATGTAGTCGTCAGATCATTGTTTTTCATGTATGGTGCGTTATTTACCTCTATCCTTCGAGAGTGCATATTTAAACTTGTCGTAAACACCAAAACGCGTAGTCGAATACGTCCCTTGCCGCAATAAACTAGCGGACAATCCCTTATATAATCCTCTTGGACCTTCTAACCGTATAATATTCTTGAATGTCTTAATCGCACTGTCTCTCTGAGCATTAGTAGTTTGGAGACGTACTTTTATCAAATCAAATGGATGGCTTACAGTCGCTGCTACTCCTGCTGCAGCACCTGAATGGAAGAATATCAGTAATGTTGAGGATCATCAAAACTTATGGTAAGGGAGGAAGAAGCCGGCAATAAGGAGAGAATTTATAACAAGGACTTACCACCAAACCAGAATGGATATGCCTTGGTGATAGGTTGCCTGGGAGGCACACTTTTTGCTCTTACCGTTGCGCTTCCCGAACTCATATCTGCATGTAAAAAAAAAGTTATCTGAATTCAATTTATCATAATGATACGATAATGATAATGTACTTCGTTAATCCAAACCTGTATGTACCACTTAGACCTTCATTTTTCGTATTAGTTCATGTGACTCTGCTGCACGTGTTTCTCGATATAAAGATTACACGTTTTATGAATTAATTGCAAATATGCAGATATTCTGTTACAATCAGAACAATCCGAAATAAAGTAAAAGAGACAATTCTTTATTCAGGTCCGTCTTTCGCAGGGTAAAGTGATTGTTAAAATAGTTAATATTAGTAATAAATATAAATGAATTAGACAAATAAGTTTCAGCCCAAAATACAAAGCTGTGTACAAGTGTTACACTGTAACACCCCGCTTTAAAAGTTACTCGTACGGAAAGACTTGCCAAATTCATTAAATAAAAGTTATCTAACTAGTGGATCTGACACTACACAGATTTTGACAGTGTTGCCATTGAATGACCTAATGGGTCCCTTTCTCTCGCTTTTGCGCTTGAAAGAGAAAGACAACGATAATTACGAAAAAATACTTTCAGAACTCGATGAACAGATAAGCAATTCAAAGGTTCGCCTATGTGACATAAAAATTCGCCAGAAGCGGTCGACAATCTTCTGGCTTGTATTTTCGACAGTGCTGTATATTGCCTACGTGAGTGGTTGGTACTTCTTTGGCTGGAAGAGTAAATATGACGAGACATGGCAATTGTGGCTTCTGAAACTATTCCCAGTATTCGCTTTTCCTTTTATAATATGGTTGGTTAAAAAATTCATGAGCATGTGGTATAGACGTAAAGAAGCCAACGAAAAGTCGCAATTGAAGCATCTTGTCGCAAGAAAGAAACTCAAAATTGAAGAATTGAAGAAAAAGACCGGATATTACGCGACGCAGAATTTAATTGAACGGTTTGATGTAAATAATTCACAGAAAAGTCTAGCCAAGTCGGTAAATTTTCCCGCTCTACCAAATGAATGGAATCAAAGCAATGATCATTTTACGGACGATAGTCAAGTGGTTGATACAGGATTGCGACTTCGTTTGTCTACATCAACCTCGGAAACAAAAGACGAGTCTTCTATGACGCCGTCTGCTTATTATAACGCAATACCTCCTTCAAACACTCCTCTCAAACGGACATGGTATGATCGAGTAATTGATCTGCTTGCTGGAGAGGAAGGTCAATATAAGAAATTTGCTCTGATATGTTCTAATTGTCATGCGCATAATGGACTTGTATCGCAGCAAGACCTCGACGACGTGCAGTATTTCTGCCCAAAGTGTGACCATTTTAATCCATCACGTCGAATCAAGAGAGATGAGACCAATGGTGCGGTCAATAGTAATAATAACACTAATGATGAGAATAATGGGGGTAGTAGTCGGAAGAAAGGTGCTAATAAACAGAGTGGAAATATGGGGTCACCTACTCCTCGGCGTGGTCGATCTACTACTCCTAGACCCACGACATCTTCCAACGAAATGATGAACAATGATATCACAACAGATGACTACGATGATGATGGAGTGGCAGTTAGTAAGCGACTGACTTCTCGCTCGACTAGTCGACGAAGAAGGGCGGGCAGTCGTAGTCAGAGCAGGCTTGAAGATAGTGAAGAGGAGGGTATGCGTCGATACGAGACCAGTGATGAAGAATACGTTAGTCGGAGAAGGATACATGAGTAATGGTAGTTGTATTGGTTTCTTGATTGATTAATTGAGTTTACCATACATAGTAATAGTGGATTTTGCAAACTTCTAATTATCTGTAAATTCAACTTTTTTTTTCTTTTGTATTCTGTTTTGGGAATGATATCAAGCGATAGACTTGCCATTAGATTCATGCGTCGAACATGAACATCAATTTAAATATTCAAATATTTGCAATCATCTTTATTGCCGTGCAAATATTCGGATCACATCAAAAGAATTGCCGATGGAAAATCCAAGCTATCTAATTCGTTGTAATAAAGAATTCTAACCGTTCATCACAATTCATTATCTATTCTCACATGATAGTAATTCGTTTCTTCAGCAAGTTCATTCAGACAAGACGTAACCTTCTTCATTTCATTTGCAGTCTTACAATCCTAAAATCAATAGAGATCAGCGCCAATCTAGTTCAATACCAAGTTATGATGTAACAAACATATACTCCATACCAATTCACTAATCCATAGTTCGTAGGCTAAGGCATATTTCTTTTGAAGAGATGCATTCGTTGTGTTCGCAGGCATAGCCAGGCGTTTCTTTTCCCCCAGTTCAATGCAATGATGTACGAAGGCAATTTCCCCCTCTTGGTCAGACCACGTACCTGTGACGCTGGCAGACTTGTTGTTATCCAACCTTTCTATCGGTTCATACGCGCTACTGTTGATATCATACCACCTACATGCAAATGACACAAATCTCAGATGACACCACAATGCCTCATGACCAGGATATGTCAGTATTAGGTCTCTAGTGAATAATACTTCATTGCGCCATAATTGTATAATCTCGTTACTATTTTTACTGGGAAGATAGACGCCATCATTTCTTCTATTCCATAAATCATTACGAGAGACACCACATAAATCGCGGCTCTCCTGGTTTTCCAACAGACGTCGCTGAGTCATTACGATCAGACATCTCTGTCGATATTGCATACCAGAGTAATCGGATACATTCATTCTAATCCATTGTTTCATATTCTGAAGCTCATTTTCTAATAAGATAAAGGAAACATGTGGTATCTTTGAGACTACCCAATGCCTATAACTCCATGCATAGTAGTTTTTTGGATATATTTCAGCTGCTCGTTGGGCAAGTGAGAGTTCATGCTTGTATTCCATTAGATAAGGATAGGATTGAAGGAGCCATTTTCTTATTACAGCATATACCTCATCAGTTCAACTTTAATCAGCAATGATCCAAAGAGTATAAAGTTTAGGCAGGTACCTGTGATACCATGCAACCGAGCTTTTTGAGTGTTTGGGAACGGTGAATATTAGGGCAAGGAGATTGAGCTCTTCCGATGGGTCTACAATACCTTGACTCACCAACACTTTTCTGGTCGAAATGTAATGTTAATAATGTCCGGTATTGCAAATCTTTTAAATATACTACTTAAACTACGAGTTAGGTATTAATACCTCGCATTTACGGCAGTATAACAGTCTGGGTTTATCAAAACTAGGCAGCGGCTAGCCTCGTCAATCATAGCTGCTTGTTTGTTTTCATCTAAATCATCTATGTTTTCTCAAAGTTAATATGTAAAGATTGTTTAAAAAGAAAGTAATAAATCTTTAAATCTTTGTTAAGGAATCACAGAAAAACTACCTCTCCGCCGTGTACTCATGAAGATCCCATGGGCATGTTGAAACAGTTTATTTACACAATCAACAGGTATTCCCAGCTTTGCTTTCTCATCAACGATCAATGGATAATTATCATCGTATGAAAGAGGAACGGGCAGAGAATAAGGAAGTATGCCTATTTCATCGCTGATATTAATCGAGAATTTGTGAATAGCTTTGTTGTGAGTAAGGGAGAGAGAATTATCAGATCGAATTACATGGCATAGTTCCTGAGAACTGTATTAAATTTTTCGTATATAGATTTCCCATCCATAAATTTTCAAAGTTCTTAGGAAATCATGATTAAATGAATGAATGAACATATGACGTTACAAATCGTGCGTGCATTGTGTCACAATACAAAATGAAGCCAAACGCGTAATAAATAGGCTTTCGGTTGGTGTGCAAATGACGTATTAATATTATCAGTATACAGTCGTTCATTTATTAATGCTCTTGCAACAGCTGTAGCGGATAAAGGACCCCACTAGATTATTGCCTTTCAATCAACCCAAGCATGACCCTTCCAGTGGTTTATGTAAAAGTGGTATATTGTTGACCAAATCATCAGCCGTAGTAGCCACGATAAGAGCATTTATTCTATTCATCGGACGTTCAACAAGCAAAGGTAATATCACGATAAAAGGATAGCTTTAATAGAGTTGCAGCTGCCGTGCTGCGGCAATCGTATCGTTCGTAGCAGCAAGAACACTTTTGTCGGACTAAACGATGTCACCTGAGTTCCACGTCTTACGTCTCATCAAGCTCATTCAAGAAATAGCGTTCGCACTTCGATGGAGTAACCACAAGAAAAGAGATTTACGTGAGCATCATTTCAAGATGTTCCTCAGATGACGAACCCTGGCAGTCAATTTTGCATGTTGACAGAACAGCAAATTATCTTTCTGAGCGGGACCGTTGGTAAATACACGTTCTTCGCGAAAGAAAGGCAATTTGCCGAGTGCAATTCCGGAGTCACGACCCTCATTGTTGTAAAAACTATTTTGTCGCTACCTCTTGTGACTTCTGACAACCTGCACCATTATTCTTTTCTCACGAAACTTGCAGCACGACCTCACCAGTTGTATACAATTGGCTCTCGATACAAGAAAGTAATTAGTGGGCCCAAATTCACTTTCATATATCAAAATATCAGATATCGAGGCCTCTTGTTACAAGACAGTCCTTATTAACGGGAATAAAACTTGACACATTAGATAATACTGAAATGACATGCCCTTTGAATAGAATACCGTCTACCGGAACGTCGTTGTTTGATTGGTTGATAAAAACGAGAATTAATATTGACGGTTTATCGCGTTCACGGTTGCGTAAGTTAACGACATTTATAATAACCACTGTAAACATGTTACAACATTACTCAACAGACAATAAACAAACACTTGGGTTATACTAACGTGTCTAATTAACTCGGTAGTAAAAACATTGCTGATAAAAACTCTTGGTTTACAATGAGTCCACCTTTTCTATTCTAACACTGTGTATCATTTTCGCTCGATAATGATGTCTAACATTTTATTTCCGATATTCATCAATCTTATTATTATGTTCATATATGTATATATATATTTTCCCTTATTTAACATATAAGCATATTCCCGACGACGAAGATAATATATCATCACTTATCATATAACACTGGTGAAAAATAAGAACTCAAGCACCAAAGGAAGCTTTATTTCTACTGCAAGAGGGGTGCTGAACGTATCATGAATAATATGTACATATTATTAATCCAAGTATATATATATTATGTAACCTATACAAATGTATTATGATTGTTAGCAGTGAAATTAGCACAGTCCATTAATAACTCCTTCGATGTCTTCATAAAACATATTATAAAATAGAAACTATATGAATACATGTGTCTTTTCACCTCTTATCAATAAAATAATACCAGCATACGAACTGCCAAGTAAAAGCATATAACGAATC
This sequence comes from Paraglomus occultum, assembly GCA_910592205.1. Lineage (NCBI taxonomy): Eukaryota > Fungi > Glomeromycota > Glomeromycetes > Paraglomerales > Paraglomeraceae > Paraglomus > Paraglomus occultum. The sequence goes on along the minus strand of CAJVPJ010000360.1, from coordinate 14,085 downwards.
AACGATCAACGTGAATGAAACAGCAGGATCACAAAAAAGATACTTGGGATACAGTTATTAGTGTTCATATTTACAATATCCTTCGATACGCCGTGCATACATCTATAGGGAAAGTGTTGCCAGGTATTAGTTACGAGCATAACCCAATCAACCACAAATAAACTCATTACTTACCCAACCATCAACTAACGCTGGCCATCATCCTAGCACGCTCAGGTATCTGCATACTGTATGCATATCTCGCCGGCGATGATGGTTCATATGTTCTAAACATTCTTTCATTCACCATTATTGGTTGTGGCAAACGTCCGCCACTAATGGTTGACATCAATGATAGGCTAGCAAACGACGGTAAAGCATGCTGACCGTTATATAAATTAGACGACTTTTTATCTGCAAACATCATGGGCAACTGTCCTCCGCAATTTCTAAAAGGTGAATTAAATATGCTGCTTTCATTCTCATCTTCACTCGATTGGGCTTCATTTGCATTAGGCGAGTACATGTTATCGATATTATCGCTGCTGCATCGATGTTTTATGTGTCTGTTGTCCAAGATAGGAGAGCACAAGCTAGGCGAAGGAGGAAAGTAGTCTGTTATCTGCATTTCCGGCGTCTGTGGCATTTCAGGTGTAGGCGGGCAACCTTGCGTTGGAAATGACAATTGAAAGCGTGTCGGGCTAGAGTCTGACGTAGAAGTCTTGTTTGTATGTGTTGGCGATGGAAGTACTGGGGAAATAAAGAACAAGTATATGTGATAAAGTAAGAGACAGTATTCATTGCGAAACGTATTGTAAAGTATGTATATGTAGAATCTATTTACCAGTTGGAAAATTCTTGATGGAGACATTATCAGTAGTTTTCGTGCAAAGGTGTATTTTTCCATCAGTCTCATGTGTGGAATTTGATTGCTTTAAGCTGTTCTTTTTTGCGCGAGCTTTCTGTGCCCATCTACATGTATTCCAAAAAGACGTGTTAGCGAGTTAACCGATGACGTTTATTTAACATCTATTCTATGGATATATTGTTACTGAATGCACGAATCACTTTATATTGTACCTTCGCTTAGATAACAACATTCTTTCTCGCCGTTCAGCATCAGACTTGGGTCTATTCGGATCATTATCCCAACGGGTTCCACGGGGAACGTCGACAGCATGTTTGTCTTTTAGATGTCTTCTCAGGATAGACCTCGCGTTTCGACCTTTATAACTTTTTTCGCATTCAGTACAGTTCCATACTTTTTCTTCTGATACTTGAGAATTGTTTAGCCGTGTCGGGAGCATTCGTGGTGGTGTTTGCTGATATGATTGTGGGGTATACATTTGCGAAACAAAAGTTTGCGAGTGTCTCTCCGTTAAACTCATAGGCTGCTGCTGACAATGTGCGTTGAATTGCTTTTGTTCAATAGACAACTTGTAGGGATTAAGGTTTAGATGTGCAAGCGAAGGTAAGATCGTATTGTTGCTTAGGGTAGTAGACATTGGTCAGCATACACTTTTACAGAAGTAACGTGTGTTAGGAAAATGTGTCGTCGGGAAACTTAGAAGTTATTCTAATACGTGAATGATAATATTATATGGTCCTGAAGTGAGAACAAGTCGAATGTTGTCTTAGAGAAAAGATGTGAACTCCACATTCTCGCGTCATTTATATTTACATTTTGATCACGAGCATTTAAAGATAGCCGACTTAATTTCTAACGCGTCTGTTTTGATTTTGAAAAATTTACTTTGGCGCGTTGGTATTTTAGTTACAAATATGTTAGTCGGTCAGTTATTATTGACCAAATTTGGTATAGAGACTGTGCACTAATACAGATTAGGACAATTGAGACAATGAACTCACAGAACTCTCGCACGTGTGCGTTGTACATTGCATTCACAATGTGAGAAGAATGTAAACAGTTTGTCCCAAAGTAGAACGCGATTGGCGTGGATGCATGTATGAACGTCTACGCGTTGTATTTAGGTTACGCGATTTGTTTGGTAGTTGGCAAGAATGTATGGTCGCGTAGATGTTCGCGAGTTACGCGATACTCTATTCTGACGTACGTTCCCATTCATGTCAAGTAATAATTAATTTTCCGAAGTCTTTATTGGACATACACGAATGATCCCTAATTTACCGTGCTTCTGCTACCTAATAAAGCCAAATCAATTATTGAACATACGTTCGAATATTGTAACCATCAACTAGAACGCATCAACCAGATATTCCGAAAAGCTCTAATAACTATGAAAAGAAGATTTCTCAGGGATAAAGCCGAGTATTGAGCTAAATCTCAAGGTCAGCATGTGTCACCACACGCTATCTGATCCAGATCCTTAACCGTCCTCCGACAAAAGAAATAGAAGAGCAATCAATAGTGTACAATTAAAATTAAAGAACATCCGTCACTGTTAGTATCATCGCTTTTGTCATTTATTAACTGACTCGTGCCTGATCGTTCACTGTCTATTCAAGATTCAGTTCAAAGGTGTTTTTACGCTCGTAATGATATTAGGGCCATCATTGGCTCATTATTTCGAAGCTATCCGTTCTCGCTAGTTGAACCGGACCTTAATTTCACATGTTAACATACTGTGTGAACGATTGACGCCGTAAAACTTTGCATTTAATAAATGTAAGGGGAGAATCGACGGAAGCATTGGAGCCATAGTCGAACGTCTGAATGGAAACTCACTACCGAGACTCTGCAGGACGTCTTTTTTTGGGCAAATTAACTGTACAACTTCTTCAATGCTACGGTAAAGTCTATCTGAAGATTGTATTCTTAGAACATAACTGACGATGAGTTTAACGCAAATGCATTCGAACAAACGTGACTTTAAAACTGCAACTTAACTCGTTTGCCAAATAAGAAACGGTAGTGAGATTATTTCTGGTCTAAACTCTTTCATTGGAACCCAATCTTTAATAATCTGTTATTTTACAACAGACTATACAATATTTTATTTGCTCAACGGCACGCTTTGCTTATATCATCCCGCAACTTCAAGTGAATTGCGTAGAAACGACAACTCCTGTAATATCGAAGAAAGTTCATTATATACATATATTTATACAGACTGCCTTTATATTAAACTAGATGATACAAGTTAACATGTTGATTCTCACATTAATGGTATATATTCATAATAATCAATCTCACGGCTCCAAACTGCTGAATCTCCTCCTGATGCTAACGTCTGCTTCAACATTAATCCTCTTGTCATCCAGTGACATCTTCTGCAGGAATTATCGTTTATCCTTGCGACTTTCGAGAAACCTCCGTTTTTTGATTTATTACATGTAACCATTTCCATCATAATGGCCATTCGCATAACCCGTTTGCACATATTGGTTTGTGGAGGGATTGCTTGTCCCAGGCGCATATGGTGGAGGGTACGATGGGAAATAATAATAGACGTTGGGATCATAGTAATATACCGTGCCGTTTGGGTCTGTATAATACGGCATTGGCACTGTCCCATCTTGTGGGTATGTAATTGGATGATGCTCATAAGAAGGCCCTTGATAATTAGGATGATCGGGTGTGTAGCTATCATTACCATCATTAGAGTCGTAAACTTCTGTGGTATTCTCGGTGTCAGCCGAATATTCGGACTCTGCAAGTGGCTCCGATTGGGTGGCCAAGGAGCGAGGTTGGAATGGTTTGGCAAATATTGCTGTACAATACAATCCTTATTAATAGATTATCCCATCAAAAGAGTTGATACTCGACTATACTCAAAGCAATAATAGAAAGAAAAATACTCACCGGACGCTGGAATAGACCCTTTGGTTTCTATTTTAGCTTGCGTATCCTTTTCAGAAGATGAAGATACCGGAATGGCGGTGGTGGTGGTGGTGGCAGTGGCAGTGGCTGCCCGACGCGTTGAGTATCGCTTGGACGCTGACTGTGCGGACTGTCCACGATCTGTCTCAATAACGGTCTTTTCTGATTGCGCAAGGACCTCATGCTTGGCAATTGGCACTTCAACAAGTTCCCCGGTCACTGGCAATGTTACACGTACTGTTGGTGTTTTATGAGAGTTACCCTCGCATTCAGCGTCCTTATCTGATAAATCTGATGACGGCGCTTGCGATCCATGAGTGGAATCTTGAAGACGTTGGACATAGTCATTTATACGGTCTTGAAGAGCATTATTTGGTGATTTTGGAAGTTCTAGTATTATCTCAATGTCAGAGGATTCTTGAGACTGTAGTAAATCGTCCTCTTCATTGTCCTCGACAGTATCATTCTCCGAAGGAGGCTGTACTGTAGTCCTATCAGTCGTCACAGGTTCCACATCTTTCGTTGTTTCAGTGTTAACAGATGGCTCAGGTTTAGAGGCCTTCGAGTCGTCATTAGCCTTTTCTGTTCGGTAAAAGTCTTTCTCGTCTTGATTATCAATACTATTATTGTCTTTCTCGTCTGCAGCTTTATCCTCAATCTCTGCTTTCCCAATAACTACTGTGTCTTCCCTTCCAACAGGAACTCGTTTAACGTCAGAGTTTAAGTCCCCATTATTTTGGAGTTTTTGACGATCAAAATTGATGGGACGTCTCACATAGTCCTGATGTTTCTTGAATTTTTGGTTGACATTGGCCGGATTTCGCCTTGCATTATAGTTATTAGGCGGCTGAGGATGTATGCGAGGTTCGCTCACAAATTTTGGCCTATTATTGTTGGCAAAACTTCTTGGTTGACCTCGATTATGATTGTGCATGCCAGGAGATCGACCTAAGTGATAATATTCAATAAGAGTTAGTCAAAATCGTCGTAACACAGGCTTCAGCAAGCAATAAACAACATGAGACAGACCATTGAAAGTTGATTCAACGGATTTTGGTGTTGGTTGCATGTGATTCGAGCATACACTATCGGACGGACGTGGAGGTTGACGACGAAATTCCTGGGATTTATGTGAAAAATGGCGCGTTGACTCGAACTGCGGTGGAAGCGATCTTCTGTTACCAAATGGTCCATGTGGTGGAGGACGAGGAAACTTTGATAAGAGATGATATTAGATCCTATATAATCGTCATCGATCCAATACTCGAGATATACCTGATTACGACCTCTGTTTATCGGTGGATACTTCTTTACTTCTTCGGCTTCCATTCTCATCAGTTCTTCAAACCCATCATGACCCCATTTTTCAGCCGGAGATGGGCCGTCGACATAATTCCAGCCGCCTTTGCCTCTGTTCAAGGGAAAAATGTTAGTACCTCTGAAAATATATATAAGTTTGTTATATTTTCATAACTGACTTTGATGCAAATGGAAGCTGGCTACGACGACGAAAAGAGTCATTCTTTAGACCATCGTCCATGAAGCGGTCATCATGGCCCCAGAATTCCCCAAGATGAGGTACAAACGCCGGATCCTCCGCCAGTTTCTTACGGTACTCCTGTCTTGCCTGAACTTTTTTTTCCCACGCTGTAGGAGTCCTTGATAGATCGTTATCTGTTATTTCCATTTCTTTCTGTACGTCTTTTTCTGAATGAATGTCTTCGGTTCCTGCCTCTTCTATATGCAAAAGATAACATCCTATTGAAATCAAATCCACATTCTTCGCTTCTTCCACCTACGTCATACTCATGATAAATAGTATACTACATGATAAATAACATACCGTCAATGTTAACTTCAGCGTGGGTCTCTTCCCCAACGTCTTTTGGTGACTCATGGCCAGATTTCTCTGGTGAATGCTCAGAGATACGTTCGGACGTTTCTTCTTCACCCTCACTTTGGGTTAATTCCGAGTCTGCGTCGTCCTCGTCGGATGACTGTGATATGTCGCTCAGAACAAGAAGTCCCTGAGCGATCGTTGTGTCTTCTTCGTCTTCGGAGTGGACATCGCCGTGCGGTTCCCTTCGCCGTAAGCGGGTTACTCTCGTCATTACAAAATTCTATTACTATTGTTATTCTTTTACTAATTATTTGCCGCTTAATACTTATGTATGCGAGACGACTAATTTCAGGGGTTAAGGTGGTAAGCCACAGCGGCAGCTGCACCAACGTGATAAGATAACGTTAAATTATTTATTATCAGCATTACTATGGAGTTAGATTTATTCAATTTCCCGACTTCCTCACACGTCATAGCTTATTTTTATTTCGTTCTACATTTATAGTAAATTTAATTTTCCGCATCTATGTTTCCAAATAACTCCTGGCGGCCTAAGAATTGTGTAATTTCCTTAATGCATGTTTGGTAGCGTGAAGTCGCTTCTTGGGCCGCATTATTTACACAATTTCTAATACTATCCTTTAAGCATTCTAATTTCTTTTGTAAGGCACGACCATTGTTTCAAATTTACGGGGATAGCTGAATGTTTTGGCAATATCGTATATGTTAAAATCACTGCCTCCAAGCCTTAATTGCAATAGTTTGTCGATTTATCTCTGCCAGATATTTACAGAGTAGAAGTAACAAAATAAAGTGTCACAAAAAATTCAAATTAAATTTTATGTCCTAGTCCAGTCGTGGATTAATATTGCATTTTTAATCATTTTTTAAGGCAACGTAATAGTTATTATTTTCGTAAGGGTAAGCATTGGACCTTGCTTCTCTCCATTATTTCTAACCATAATCAATACAGACTTTCAAACGCAAGCTTAATTCAATACTTGATATCATATTTTAAATAATGGATTACTTTTATTTTGTCTACTTTATATTCAACTGTTACTCATATAGTTGTTACTCGTTGGTTTGCCTAGCAACGTGCTGTAATTCTTTTGGCTTGTGTTGAATTATTTTGTTTTGTCTAAAGGATTTAGTTTCTCTTCGGTATCGATATCCAAATTTTCTATTCTTATTTCGTTGTAGGTGAGCAATTTCTGGCTTATTGTCGTTTATTTTATGCCACTCTTTAATTACTTAATTCACAAGATATTCGTTATAAATTCTGTTCTTGTAAATATCTCGCAAAGGTAACGTTGATCAGAATGCGGTACGGAAGGAGTTGGAAGTCTTAATTCAGTGACATACATAAAATCGAAATGTTAGATGACTCCTCAAAATTCCTTCCTCAAGTTTCCACATAACAAATTGGATGCTTAATCTTGTCCGCATACATTAGTATTAGGACTATTCGGTATTAGAGTCCAAACATATCACTGATTTCTTCACTCTGGCCTTTGATTAATTTCTTCTACTGTATACATGACCCAGCTAACGACTAAGCCTTTTTTTTCCCAGTGTAGATAATATTAGCTTTCTCATGTACTAGCTGTCCAAACACACTTTAGCAGTTGTCAAAATTTTTATAATATTAAGTGACTGATAAATAAACATTGACAAGTACACAGTGACTCGTTATAGCTATAATTATTGTGTAGGAACGTCGAGTATTTTTTTTCTTTTAATTAAATTAGCTTTATATAAAATCATTTGGACATAGTAGAAAAATATTCTTAATTGAGAGCGCTCGATACAGTGTAGTATAAAATAGATGCAGTGTGTTTCTAAAAAAACACGTGATTACAAAATATATAATTCTAGAACAAATAGCAAAATAATGACTCGTGTAAAGCTGAAGAGATGCAAATTCTATTATTGAATAAGCTAATTTAAATTAGCTTCTTTAATTTTTAAACAGGTTTACAGTTGCAGTAAGTTTAAAATTAAATCATAGTCTGTTCTAATCGAACTGACTCCTCAACCGTTATTGATTCCATCCAGCCAAACTTTTTCGCGTTTTGACGTTTCCATGCTTCATACTTGTGTCTACAAATTTTAACCGAGCACAAATAAATACATTGATATTCTGTTCATAGTTTGCAACGTAGGTATTTCAGAAAAACAAATTGGTTCGGACAACTTATTTTATCGTATCTCAAAATAATCTCAGTCTTTCAATGCAACTTATTCATAACACACGAAATAACAACTTAGAGAATTTATTCGATATAATGATTATCCAATTAACGCGACGCAAAGTTTTTATGGAGAAAAATAAAATGGATTATTCACAGGTGAGGGATCGAAATATATTCTGGTTGATAATAAGGAACAAACGAAATGAGGAAAGGTTCAAATAGCCGGAAAATAATGAAGAGTCTAAACGATGATCTCTTGCGGGTTGATTTTGTAACTGTGAGAACGTTAAACAGTTTATCATAATCACATGATATATTATTATTTTATGATTGATTTTTTTTTATCTCTACCATAAAGAGACTAATCGAGTTGATCACTTCACAAAAAAGGTAAATTCATTCTCAGTTACTGCATTCCTTATTTAGAGTGTTAATCGATTTAGGAGTAGGCTCTTCACACGGGGATTTCTTGTTGGCTTCCCATAAAAGAATGGCAAAGACTTTGAATAAACGTGAAAATCTTAAAAGTTATAGTTACTTGATGATGGCTCTGTAGTTACTATATTAATATTAATTTTGAATTAATTAAATCATGTGACATTAATTTTATGTCAAAACATGATTTCGGATTCCTGGAGTTATTATTATTTGTTGGTCGAAATTACCGGCCAAAGCGTGTCTGTCGGCCAGTTTGTCACAACAACGCGTCTTACTAAGAATGGACAAAAGACGCGTCACCGTAATAATGAGAAAAGGCGTATTCTTCATGTATCAGTAATTAAGACATCTCCCAGGTCAAATAGTCATGTCTTGCTTTGAGTGGTGAGTGTTGTCATCAGGGATTTTATAACGTGATTTTCTTTCCGCATTCGTGGCAAGCTCATCTTATGCTCAAGACATCCGTGCAGAATGGTTATTATTGTTGCTAATAATTAGCTTTTGAAGCGATGTCATTGTTTTAGGATTGGTAATTTACGGTTTAATACTAATACGCGATGCTACAAACTTTATCTGAGAGTCAAGGAACAGAATAGAATGACTTTCAACCAGCGTGTAACGAGTCAAGCATAATTATCCTAAAAATAATATCGGCACAAAGTCATCACTTGTTGATCTCCAAAGCGTTTATCTGTAAGTGACTTGTAATAGTAAGGATAGGCGGATTTACTATATTGTCCTACAAATTTATTTGTTTATAAATTAGCCAAAGAATTTTCAATAGAAACACCAAAAACTTTTTCTTGCTTCTCCCTTGTCGCAAGAGATTTATAGACCTCAATAATACCGCATTTAACAGACCCGCTTAATACCCTACTTAATTATTCTTGCTTGACTTTTGGTTCGATACTGTTCGGACACTCTTCACTATTTCGTTAGCACTTTTCCGCGTTGGGGAAGTGTGCTGTTCCTACAACACGGCGCCACCACTAAAACAAGTCGGTAAACTAATCGTATTTCGAGGACATCAGGTAAGTAAATATCAAAAAACTGTGGCGGTTGCGTTGCTGTGTGGCGGAGGCAATAGACCACACTCGTTACATACAACGAAACCCTATTCACTACAACTGAAATCGGGTAAAGCAAGATGCTTCATATATTCTAGAGCGTTGCCAGCATTCAGATACGCAGTGGCTGTAGTTTGAGCAGACAGAGCCTTTAGACTTTTACTGATAGTCAAAAATTTCTTAGTAGTTTAAAATATATACATGTCAATAATTAAACCCACACAGTCGACCTTCCCTACAGCCAACCAATTCAGGCTCATAATATATACTTCTTAACTCTGTGACTATGGGAATAGTAACTTCAAAATCTTCTAACAAAGTATATCGAACTGTATTGGCCTGGCTGTAACGGAGTTTTGACTGTGTTCGCGTTGATTAACGTCGTTTTGTGCGTCCTATAGTAATCTCTAACTTCCATTTTAGCGGTCGCCCCCCTGGCCCTGCTCCCTCGGTGTCGCCTGAACACCTTGTACCACCATCGTCTAATGTCAATTTCTACGACCTTGTTACCTCATCAATCGATGAAGGGCTTCTCAGGAACAGTATCCACATGTGGATCCGAACATCTTCGCTCAAATCTCTTCTGCGCGTCGAAATTCAATAGGGTTAATCTGCTTGATATCAGCAATTTACCCGTGAGCGAATTAATGAAACAACATATCACTTCGTTGAGAGTTAACGACGAATCTGATTTGGAAGCCGAGAATGCCTTTTTCGTTGCTGATTTGGGTGAAGTTTACCGTCAGCATCTGCGCTGGAAAGCTCGTTTACCACGTGTTGAACCGTTTTATGGTATGCAAGTCACCGAGTATATCAGTAATCAATGGTAATAATGTAGAATAGCTTAAATACGTGATAATGATATATAAATGCTTTTCTGGGAGTCTGAACGCTTTTTGTCTATGTACGTTGCAGCTGTTAAATGTAATCCGGACCCCGTAATGCTGAAACTCCTCGCTGCGCTGGGATTGGGGTTCGATTGCGCTAGTAAATCGGAAATACAGACTATCCTCAACATGGGTGTAGACCCGAGCAGGATTATCTACGCAAATCCATGCAAACAAGCATCATTCATCCGTTATGCGGCGCAGAAGGACGTCAAAATGATGACTTTCGATAATGTAGACGAACTGTATAAGATAAAACAGTATTTCCCAAGCGCACAATTAGTATTGAGAATACTAGCAGACGATTCTAAATCGTTGTGCAGGTTGGGTTTGAAGTTTGGGGCATCCTTGGATTCTGTTGATCAATTGTTGCAAACTGCACAAAATCTTGAGCTGGATGTCATTGGTGTCAGGTAAAATGATAATTAGTAATGTAATTAATAGATGGCAATTGTTGCAACTCCGGTCAATCTTATGATGTTCTATCCCAATCATAGCTTTCACGTAGGTAGTGGCTGCTATGACGAAGAAGTTTACGCAGATGCAATTTGGCGTGCGCGCGTCGTTTTCGACAAAGCATCATGCTACAACTTTAACTTCCGTTTCCTCGACGTTGGTGGCGGTTTCTCTCACTTGCATGATGGTAATGGTATTACGTTCGAAAAAATCGCCAACGTACTCGATGTAGCGTTGAAGAATTATTTCCCGGAAGATATACGCATTATTGCTGAGCCTGGAAGATATTATGCTGCGCCGGCCTATACTATTGCTACGCAAATTATTGCTAGAAGACTTGTTCTGAGAGACCAGGATGATAATGACGAAGGAACGAGAGAAGCTGATGTCGTGGACAGTGAACAGACGTTAGCGGAAGATGAACAGACGCTAGCGGGAGATGAACAGACGTTAGCGGGAGATGAACAGTCTTTCATGTGTGAGTGATAGTGTGACAAACGATTCGCTTTACATGCTGTTAATACAAAGACTGTGCTAATGTATGCTTGCTCTACTTGTTTTTAAGATTATATTAATGATGGTGTGTATGGAGCATTTAACTGCATCCTTTTTGATCATCAGATTGTTCATCCAAAAGTTCTTATTAAGGACGATATATTTTACTTTGATACTATCATGCCTGGCGAGCCCGAGTACTCGAGCAGTGTATGGGGTCCAACTTGCGATTCAATCGATTGTGTTAACAAGGATTCTAGGCTTCCTGAATTATTTCCAGGAGATTGGCTCTATTTTGAAGAGATGGGTGCATACACTATATCTGCAGCATCCCAGTTTAACGGGTTCATGAAAAGTAATGTACTTTATACATCTACAGAAAATAAGGTGTTTGAATATATTTGAATGCATTTCAGCATATGGACGACTGCTAGCCTGGGTCATGCAGGGGATGCCTTTTGGTTGTTATAGACTTCAATTGTGATAATAGCCGAAAAAACCGGATTATGCAAGTACGACCAAGAAGGATGCCTTCGATGGTTGTGCACGATTCATCAGTGCTTCAAAATATTAAATCTCATAACAATATTTCATTGGTGTCATTACTATTGCGTTCCTATATTTTGATAACCAGAAAGTCCCGATCAAATTCACCTACTTACATTAGTACAACATTTATCAATGTCTCAAGTCATCCTTGACAAGGTTCGTAGACACAATCAGCAGTTGCACAATTACAATTCTGGTGATGCATTTATTATTATGTTCATCGGATTAGCTGATGATAAAGGGTTTCAAAAGACAAAATACAAGTGTTGGCTCGTAATTTTCGGTCAACCATCGATTTCTCTCTACAACGTCGTTTATACTATTTTAATGCCAGGAATAGTTCTGGGGCTGTATCTCAAAAAGCAAATATTCCGCTGCTTGCTGTAATAATTCAATTAAAAGCTCATTACGTATTAAGTATGCATTCGCCAGCTAAAAAAAAAAGCTTGTGAGACCTCTTGGGCCATTTTAATTTCATAGCACGTGATTACGGGAAATATTTGAGAGAGAAAAGAACCTTTGGAAGAGCGGTGACCTTCCGACAATGGCGCTTGCCCCTCACTCTGCTGGTAGGCTGATATGAAAAGTTTAGTGAGTTGAGTGTGGACTTGATTAACTTCTGTAAAGGTCATAGATACGGCCTTGCTTCAGCCCCGCATGTGCTCGAAGCGTACCTGGACTATGTGGTATGTACAAGCATATGGAAATCCATTGCCGTCATAGTCCTTGTTATCTAATGCAAGTTTCCTTGCCATAGTGTCCGTTTTCTGCACGATTGTTCAAAAAGTTGCACGCGGTTAGTCAAGTCAGTCCGAATCATTTCTTCGTCTTCACGATAGGGAAATAACGTCCATTATCTTGCAGGAAATTTTTCCCTACATCAACCAGAAATACCCGGAGAAAGTTCAATTTATTTTTCGCCAACAAATTCAAGCCTGGCATCCTGCCTCCGCTATAGTTCATGAAGTAAGCACAGGTTTTCGATGTGGCTCCTTCCACTGTATTATTTATTTCAGTATGCTTGTTATTTAGGCTGCATTAGCTGTTGAAAAACTTAACCCGTCCAAATTTTACGAATTCTCTGCAGTACTGTACGAAAATCAGAAACAGTGAGTCAAACTTTTTTTTTGTTTTTATTTATAAGCGAATTGTTTGAATTGTAATCAATCTGATACTCTTGATCAGATATTTTGATGAAGTAACTTACACGCAAACTCGCGCGCAAATACACGAGTCTTTATCGAAACTCGCTGGTTCAGTCGGGGTCTCACCTGAGGAATTTCTTAAATTGCTTCGTGTTGGCGATGCTGACAATCCTCGCAATTATGGGAACGGGGTGACTGCCGAATTGAAATATCATATAAAGCTCGGGCGTCAGAATGGGGTTCATGTGAGTCCAACAGTGCTGTTTGACGGGGTGATTGTGCCCAACAACGACAGCGACGGATGGACTTACGAGCGTTTCAAAGAATGGCTTGATAAGATACTTACCAAAACGTGATGTCAAATTGTCGTAGTTTATGGATTTATAGTATCTTTATACACGTTCTGTGCATTCTTTAGTATTGGTAACTAAGTCAGTGGAAAAATATAATTGAGGCGACACAGCATTAAATTCTTATGATCTTTGGTCAGCATAAGGATAATTTAATATTTTGAGGACCTCGCCATTCCAAGATACCCTCATAATTGAAGCGACTTTCCTGTCTCACAGAGTAGAACTCGTTGGATGCATTCAGATTCAACATATTGTTCCTTTAGACGCGTAAAAATAACATCGTAAATTGAGCTGTTGTACCTGGAGTTGAGCCCAGATAAGCAACCCTTCTTCATAACCATAAATACATAAAAATTTGCGTGAGACTTAGTCATTATCACTATGGCCAAAAAACAAATCACAAACACAATTCTAGACATCAATGCACCCCAACCCCCCTCCCCACTCTTTCCTTCTGTCACTAGACTGGACTGGTTATTATTATAATGTTATCTTTTGGAAATGGTGTTCCAATTAATACTCAAACAAAACATCAAATTAAAAATTACCATTTTTTGAACATTTTCTTCATTTTCACTGATGTCATGTCCAGATTCATGGTGATCTTGATATATATGTTTAACTATTGTTCTGTTTGTATGGAATTCCTGATATAGATAGAGGCATTAGTATTATTAAGATCACTGCAATGGTTTCTCCTAAGTTTACTTGAAACTCACCTCCATACTCCAGTGCCTTTACTGTACATATACAGCCCCCTCCAAAAAATGACCGGGTAACACAAAATTTTGTAAATCATACGTCAAATTCACACACATGTAAACGCAAATTTTACTAATGTAACTGTACTTCATGCACTAAGTAAAGTTGCTCGCAATA
>CAJVPJ010000359.1:0-27262 GCA_910592205.1 Paraglomus occultum | reverse complement strand
TACATAAACATCGCCAATTACAAAAATATCAGTGCTCCACGGGCAATAACCAATCAACGACGGGGATGACTCTCGCACTGTTAATCTATAACGATAAACCTAGGCCAATAGCACCTAGAGTCACTTTTTTCCGAGTACAGCCCATTTTGGCGACTTACTTTTTAGCATTACAATTCCAAATCCAAACTTTATAAAGACGAAGAGTTTGTATTTGTATTGATTATTATATCCCAATCAAATACATTATATAAAATTGTATAAGACATACAGTTTATAATAGGATTTTGCTAAAAGACAGACAGCACTGAAGGTAATGGATATCAGGATCAGAGTCTTGTCTATCTGACAGTGTAGATAGTACTATGAATGACATCGTTGTTGTTACTATGTCCAGTGATGGCGACACACGTGCAGATAAGAGAATTATTATTTCAGCCACTGATAATATTTATTATTACAGCATCTGGATTCTTACTGGAAACAGTTATGACAGCGAGTTTATCCTCAGTGATTAAATATCGCATAAGTTGCTATCTCGAGGTTGTGGAGAGAATTATGCATTACGGTGAATCATTTCCGTGGAAATGCGTAAAGTAAGTCAAACTAAATGGGATTTTTATCGACTATTAGTCTAGTGTCGCTGACGACGATGTATATCTATTAATTATATAGGCGTATGCGGTCCGTGAACTAAGCGTTTCATTTCCACATATGTGTCATTTTTATTAAAAAGGAGAGGGTATTTCGGCAGGAATATGCCACTCTTATTGTCGTGTTGCTGTCGGGGCGTCTACGTTGCTGTGGAATTGATCAAAGAGGATGATAAGAAAGCTCTCTCTCTCTCTCTCTCTCGATGTCAATGGTTGACAATGCGATGGGATTGGAAAGCCTCGAAAAATGCACACAAGAGTTGGGATCAAAAGGTTCTGAACGTGTGCCGGCGGAAATTCGCAGATACAATGTGCCGAGTGGGCTTTGTGTATAATTGTATAGAATTGAATAAACCACTTCTTTTCACACTTAAAACACGCAAGTATACGATGTATTATATTATTTTAATCCAAGTTGTTGAAATCCAAATTCAAAAGGATAAGAATCTCAACAACTATACTTTATCAGAATACTCAGGGGAGGAGGATATTCAGTCCTAGTCCTTATCCCACAAGTTACAATATAATTAGTTACCCATCCGTTTTATAAGCATATGAGTTAGTTTAAAAGTACCAAAAGTCCAGTTCGAAAGTTGAAAAGGAAAATAAATAAAGTATAATCAAAGAATTATAGATACAATAAACGACCTGTTTATCAAGCAAACTTAACCTGACGATAACCAATATTGCTTGGCATGCCTAATAAAACCACGAAAATTAATGCCAGCTAAAATAAACCACATTCTTTTTCACTCATTCCACCAGCTTCCTTTCCTAACTGAGCTTCTCTGTTAGTGCAACATCGACCCAACCCCTTTCCCCAGTATCTTCATTAACGGCAAACCACCATTCCCCTTTCTCGTCAATATGTATGACCTTCAACAGCGTATGAGCCTCAAATGACAGCATGTTCTTTTCTTTTGTCTTATAACGATATAACGTAGCAACGAGAAATGGTACACGAAGTTCGGTAGACGTTGGACCCTCTTCTCCAGTCAATGTGTCGTGGAAAATGTCATCGTCGTCATCCGAAGAAGTAATGTTAGATACGATTGTTTCCGTATAGGGAGGAAGGTCAGTGTATGATGTCGTGGATGCTGATGTCGGATAAGATAGAGTTCTGTTCAACGGTACAGCCCCATCGGTCGCGTATTTTCGATGTCCATACTGCATATCATCATCAAACGGGTTGATCACTTCATCGTTTATTTTGTCAAGGCCAAATTTGGTCGATGACGAAGATCGCCAGGATGTACGATCAGGTCCAACCATCCCTCCACGTCTCTTTGGGTCTGTGGACACTGTTGTACAAGTGGATGTAAGGTGGCAAAGCGAGGGGTAACAATAATTGTAAGATAAAAAGTACTGTAATTGAATATTAACTCACTCTACTCATTCTTACCTGATCTTTTCCGTGAATTTACGGAGGCTTGAGAAGTTAAGGTATCTGAGTGAGACGGTTTACGTCTCATCTTGCGTCCTCGATCATCTGTGTCTTCGATTGGAGATCCTAAAAATAAATTTGCATCGATTGAAGAAATATTGAGACGAATTCATAAGATAAAAGAAGATACCCTCACACGTTCATTGCGTTCGCGAAAATAAAATCACAAACTCACCATTGCTCTGATTACACAACACAAACATACTCAATCTGCTCTCTATTTCCAACATTTTATCTCCATATTCTGTTACCACGTCAAATTCTCTTATCACCAGTTCCCGATCATTAGACACATACTCTAATGCTTCTTGTTCAATATACTTGTAAAAATACTGCCTAAATTCCATCCCCATTTGTCGATAAAACTGCGCTTGAATTCTGGCAAAGTCTTCAACTATAATGTTAAAAAATTGACGCATAAATTCAAAAAATTTTGGAAGTTCTTCATGCAGTTGTAGTGAGATCGAAGTGAAAGCGTCTGCGGATTCTTGTAAGGCCTTATCAGGCTACGTGAGTAATTGGAATGTAAGAACAAACGGTTTTTCGTGAATA
This sequence comes from Paraglomus occultum, assembly GCA_910592205.1. Taxonomy (NCBI): domain Eukaryota; kingdom Fungi; phylum Glomeromycota; class Glomeromycetes; order Paraglomerales; family Paraglomeraceae; genus Paraglomus; species Paraglomus occultum. Next base: position 24,616 of record CAJVPJ010000359.1, on the reverse strand, counting down.
AAGTAAAGTATTAATATCAGTCGATAAATATAGATTTATATGAAAGGATTCTGCTATTCTAAATTAGTATTAACACCCAACCAATAACTCACCGTATCACCCTTTTCTTTTATTGATTCTGCTCGTTCAAAATCAAGCACCTTCTTTTCTCTCTTTTTCATGACAGCTGTTGGAGCTTTGAATCGATCCATGAACGTTTCTAATTTCGGATATATATACTTTTTTATCGCCTCTTCCTGCAAATACAATAGCTAGCTTAATACCAATTGAATTGTTGATAAAATAGTTACAAACAGATGCTGATGAACGTAGTTCATCTTTCTCGATACTATGGCAACCCTTACCATTTCTTTTCCACAGGATGAAGGAAGCTCTTTAATGATTCTTCTGTATTCTGCCATACGCTTCAATTGCTCAGGGCGTTTATTTCCTGGAAGTCCCATTACATAAAAGTCTTCTATTGTGGATGCTATACGATTTTGATCTTCAAAGTATTCTATTAAAGACAAAATGCGAATATCAGCCAATAAACCACAAAAATGAGTAAATGTCTGTTGTATCTTACATTAATATTTTGACGCCAACACACTTCGAAAATTCACTTTATCCTTCACATAATAAAGTACTTACGCTTAACGCTCTTAACCCAATCCTTAACGTTCTTCTGCAATAAAACTCCTTGCTGCTCCCAATGCTTAAACTTGTCCACGTACGCGATATACAGTTCATCCTCTGTAGGCTTTGCTAATCCGGTCATGTGTCTAAGTATTTGCTTTCTTCTAGTCAATGTTTTTGTAAATCCACGAACTATATCTCCATCATTCCTCTTCTTGGATCCAACTATTTTCTCTACAATGTCTTTTCTTCTTTTAATGTCATTGATACGTTCAGCCACCTTTTGCATTTCGTCAAAGGCGTGTTTTAATTGCCCATAGTCTGGATGTGAGGGTTTTGTAAGTTGGAGGATTTGCTGGATTAGATTATATTATACATTGGGAAAGAGGGATAACGGATTAAGAAAAAGGTAAATAAGTTTAGTTAGAACTACAAGTGCAAATTAATGTATATCAGAATCAACAAATAAATCAGTTACGTAAGCTATACGCTGATTACCTGTAATAATAATGGATATTTCAATACGCGCTGGACGGGTTTAATTAATAAACTTGCAATATCCCAACTTCGTGTTCGTCCTTCGCATTGTTCTTGGCATTTCTAATAATACAGCAACAAATCGTTACAAAGTAGCGCTACGCGGAATAATAGCGCAGTTAAATTGTCGTCTTTTTTTAACTGCAAACCTGTAAAAACCCTTGCACGATTTCGTTATTCTCAAGTTCCTGTAATTTGGCAACAGCACTTTCGTGTCGTTTACAATATTCGCCATAAGTGGCTTCCATTCTGTTGTAGTTTCCTGACAAGTCTTCTTTGCTATCTAACTGTAAAGAAAAAAAGAGGGAAGGGGAAGATTTAAACAGCTGGTATCAATGTCAAAGTATCAAAATAATCATGCGCATGCATACGATTGTTTTTTTCTAAATCACTCTGCAAATCAAACGGAAGGCTTTCATTACACAAAGACTTTCAGCGATAATCCTTTAAAACCATTACCATTTTTACAAAAGCTTCTCCAATCCAAGTACCATCATTTTCCTCTAATAAATGACTTTCTGTGTCCTCCAAATCATCATTTCCTGTAGCTGCTTGAAGTAATTCATAAAACGTATCGGAAAAGTCTATAATGTCGGTAAGGTTACCAAAAACTACTTTAAGATCGTATGGATTAAATATTGGAATGTCACGGGCTTGAATGTAGTAGACCTATCAAAACGGATATGAGGATAATGAGAAGAACGTAAACATGAAAAAGTGCGCGCCAGTAAGAATCCAGAGAACGGAAGACTAGAAGGCAATTGCTGCAGACACGTTTCAAATTCCTATATTCATTTACCTCTTTGAGCAAGTACATATCATTTAAAAAGAGTCCCTCAGTTTCTACTAATTCTCTTATAACATTCCACAACTGCTTTCTCCGTTTCGTCTCTTTCTCAAACTCTAAATCTATCTCTTTCTCAAGACCCAAGTCTTCCTGTGTAACGAAAGTATCGTCTAATGATGAACAATATTCGCTGGTAGGCGTGTCTAGCTGTGCTATCGTTGAAGATGATGAGGCATAGGTAGGATGGGAAGGTGGGGTCACAGATCTACGAGAATACGAAATAGAAGAGGATTTTGAAGAAGAACGAGACGGAGGGTTGATGTAAGAGGTATATGTGGTACTTGATGTAAATGTGCCATGAAGTTGTTCTGCTATACTTTGCCTCGTTGCTGCAAAGTCGTCTATAGATAAAATTGCATCGTCCTTTTCTGAAGTACTACTATAATCTGTCGAGGAGCCTCTTCCTCTTATCTTGCTAGGCGACGAATGGTTTTTGGCAGTCTCTTTTGACGATAACTTTACAATTGGAACACCGTTTGCTTGTTTATGATTTTTACTGCTAGCTTCAACTATCACCATATCGTCTGAAGTAGAATCGTCTGCATCGCTTTCATAAGAAAACTGATTTGGTGGTGGAGATTTTTGAACTACGGGTTTTTTATGCCCTAACAACAAGAATGAAAAAAATAGTAAATAAGAGGAGAAAAAATAATCGAAAGAGCAGCAAAATTACGCACAAGCAAGCTCTACTTTACCAGTCTTCGAAGCTGAAGAAGACGTTGATGGTGGCGTAGCCAACCGACTCGTATCTGCTCGTGACGGAACATATGGCTTCTTATTTGGTAAAGCATTCTGTGTCAGTTGATAGAGCGAGTAAGCATCGAAATAGATGAAATCACAATTATTTCCCTTCCCCTTCTAGATACCTATTCACGTGAAGTAAAACCATCTTGAATCACCCCTAATCTTAGCTTTGTGATCGACTTACCTTCCTTTCATCAAGATTCTTTTCTTTCTGAAATCTTGCTTTAATGTCACTAAAGTTTAACGCCGAATCATCTATGTCGACATTTTCTGACCCTTTAGGTTTACTGGCTTCCTTTTTTATATTGCCATTTTTTACGCCATTTCCTTTCTCCAGCTCAATGCCAATCTGTTTCTTCTGTGCAGTCTCTCTGTTCGCTCCATTCGCTCCGTTCGCCCCGTTCGCTCTGGCAACACCAATATTGCCTTTACCACTTCCAACTTTACCCCTTCCTCTTCCTCTTCCCGTTCCTCTCGCGACAACATCTGATGTTGCATTTGAAGAACTTGCATTTTCGAATACACTAGATAGTCTATTTACGTTTGGTCCTTTCGTTGTTGAGACTTTCTTGACTGTTAAATGGTTTGATGAAGAGCGTGAAGAGTCTGTCTCGGCGTCAAAAGAAGACTTTTTGTTAGGAACTGCCGATAAGTTAGCGGGTTTCGGTTTTGTCGGTGGGCGTGAATTAGATTGTGTTACTCGGCTGTCCATTAGAATGTTGCAACGAATGGGAGAGAATGAGGATATGTTGAGGCTATCTTAGTAATGATAGAAAGATGAAAAGGCCAAAAGATGCGAAATAGACAAATAGTGGAAAATAGGGTAATGGCGATAAAAATTGGGTATTCGGAAGAGTGAAAGTGATCAGATCGTTAAAACTTCGCCCTCACTGATGTCTAACATTGTTGGTGAAAAAAAAAAGGGTAATTCATTAATTTCGCTTTTACTCAATCGTAAAAACCAATTGCATCTATGAGAATTTGCAATTTGCAGCCTAAAGACCTTTACTAATAAAACCAGCTTTACAAATTATACGCTGATGTTAATTCCAACACGAAACACCCATTCCATCTGTTTCATAATTAATGCTCAATAAGTAATGAAAACTTACCGAAGGTGTGAATTGCCTTGCCGTCACGATCTTGATAAATATGTGTATTACTAATAAAGCTTATAATCTTCCACAATTACGGTTTTCTCCCCCCAGATCTGCATGCACAAGTCTTAATAATTAGACAACAAACGAAAAAAAAGTGTCAATACTTTCTATAAACTCCTGCGCTGTATGAATGAACAACACGTTAACGCTTTAACATAATCAACACGCATCATATTGAATCACTGACATTGTACCAGAACCGAATAGCTCTTGTAAACTCCTCGTCTTGGCAAATCCAACGTTTATTTGACGTTGCAGTAAATGGGTATGAAATCTTGAGCACGTCTAAAAAACGCACGAAACGCTTGTTGACAATGCGAATTACGCTTCTTTCTGTAGACACATATTCGCATTGCTTGCGTAACCATCAAACGGTCCGCTATTGACAAGAGGACAGGATAAATGGTTGGTTTTTAAGTAAATGTAAATAGGTTGATTGTGTCATCAACACGGTAATAATGCCGGGATTGCCCTTATTGGTCTGACCACAGAATTCATTTAGTATTAGTAAAAATTGTGGCAATTTAATTGATTAATTAAATACTCGGTTTTCGGTATTTGATACCATATTGCACGTACCTAATACAGCCATCTGGAAACATCGTATGGTAGTAATAACAATGCTTATTCATCCAAAGAAAGTATGCATTCTTGCTTTGAGACTCGATTTCAGGATAATCGCATCTTGTAAATGTGTTGCAATAAGCGATATATATTAATATTAATTAGACTAATACTTATCTTGATTATTTTTCATGTCCCAATTCATATGAGCGATATTAAACATTCAAAATAAAGACTATATGATCAAAAGCAAAGAATGCAAAAATGCTGTGAATCTAATATTAATACTAACGCTCACTAAACAACAGCTTGACGATCAATATGCAGTAGTATAGGTTTTCGAAGAAAAAGTTGATTGTCAAGTACCTTTTGCCGGTAATCGTAAAGTTCATTTGAAACAATGATAAAAACAAGTAATTATAATTATTTGTAATTATTAAGATTGCAACTATAAATATAAGTCTTTTGTATGTTCTAAACATTAAACAAATGGACCTGAAAACAGTATATTAACGTTAATCTGCTTGATCTTAGAAAATTTCCCAATACTAAATTGCCTTTTTCTCGGTTGAGTTATTATCATTTTACAACGTCCGTTCGAGATAAGTCAATCCATTTTATTTCCTTCTCTTTACACAAAAAGTAAGTGTATGCAATTTCCTATTGATATCAAGTAAATATTGACTATTTAATGTAATGTTATTAATATGTATACTAATCTTACCATATTAATATATTATGAGACGACTAGTAATAGTAAAAAAAGTGTTAAATTACTTTTTGAAGATTCAAACCAATGTAACAATTGATTTTGATAACCGAAAAAGTGCATATTGACATAACTTACATTCTCGGTAGATCAATACATTGTGGAGAGATTATTTACAATCTCCGTGCCGTTTCCAAATTCCGCAGCAATAGTGATACACGGTTCCGGCCCTTTTTCTCCGTTATATCGAGAGATCCGCTATATCGAGTTTTCACGATATAACGGCCTTTTCGCGCAGGACCATCTGGAATGCGTCGATAGTTCGATCGTGATTCTTCATGTGATGATTGCCAGGCATGCAAATACATCCAAACATCATTCAAAAGATAGGAAGGAAGGAAACCAAAAGCAATTAAAATTTGAATGAATAATGTGATTACACATAGTAATAGCGATAGATATGATACATTAAGTATACCTGGAATAATTGAAATGTAGACATGAGTGTATTCAAAATGGCAATCGAAGCACATCGCGGACTTTTAAACCTTTGCCACGTAGTAATGTTTGCTCTAACTCTTCCATAACTGATGCTTGTTTGAGCAGTTCATCCTGAAGACAAATGATGATTTAGGGATTAATTGTGTATAAACTGTCTAATACTAACTCAATAGGGAGTCCTTACATGGAAAATAGCCATCAGTCGTAAAATGCCTCGATATTTTCCACGTTCATCCCATCAGCAATATCTATTTGTACTTGGTATTTTTGTTGAATTCCTGGGGTGTGTATAAAATCTATTGCAAAGAGATTTAGTTGTACGCAATATCAAATGATACAAGATATTAAACGATACAAGATATTAACTAATACTGCATTCCATACAAAATCAATATTAGGTGGTGCTCAAGTAATAAATAACACACCTGCTCTCTTTGTTGGTAATTTTAGATACTACCATGGGCTTCCAATATGGAGCACATAAACGGATACGTTTAAATCCTTTTAGATTGTATATTCATATGGGTGATTACAGTCAGTTCGATGACATGGAATATTTGACTGCACAGACGTCGCACGGCGGACCTTCATTCCTCAGAAGGTTGACAATTGGCACTGCACCATGTACCGGACGGCGGCGGACCCTCATTTCTCAGAAGGTTGGCAACGGTTCTTTAAATTCTACAATAAAAAATCATACTATTTCCTATCCTGTTGTCATCCATAATTAGATACTGATTAAATATATAAACAGGTTGGTTAGAAAAGCCTTTGATAAAAGGAGTAGATCTAGTAGGATAAATGTTTTATGCTATACCCAAGTTTGGCGCAATAAAGGACTGAAAGATGTAGTGTTAGAGTTGGAGAAGTGTTTTGATTTAGAGATCGATTAAATTACGCGTCTATTGATCTAACGACAACTCGTGACTTATCGTCACTCCGACATACACGTGACCACATCGTTTTGCTGCGAAGAAGAATCTATCACCGGTCCTAATACATCTTATCTAACGTGTCAGATCAAAGACGGAATGCGCCCCTTCTTGGATTCATAAAACTCTTTGGAGTAGATTATAGAGAACGTAGACCTGCAGTTCAAGTAGAAAAGGTCTATCCATTTGTCTCCAAGAAGAAAACAATGACAGCACTTGCTCCCAACGCACCTGGATCCTAATGCCGAGTATCGCGTTCATGTGAAGATGCATCTGAGATTGTGCTTAAATCGCGTCACCGTTATATTGACGCCAAGGGTCAAATTAAAGAGCTAGACGGAAATTCCAGACATCAGTTCGAGATCACAATCACCATGTTCACGGACAAAGCTTTACGCACTATTGGTATAGCACATAAAGACGTAACTTCTAGTGAGCTCAAGAAATTGATGGAGATAGTTGGTATACAAGATCCGTTGCGTCCTGATGTGAAACGATCAGTCGAGCAGTTTAAGAAAGCCGGAGTATTTGTAAGGGTGATTACTGGTGATAATATATTCTATTGCTTGTGAATGCTCACCACGTGATAAAAGTTCAGATTATATTATGTCCAATCAAAGAAACTTTGGTCACATGTATCAATCCAATACACGTCAACACTTAGTTGACTCTATTATTATAATAATATCTTCAAAATATACTATACGTACCTATCTCTCTTTTTGCTTCCTCACACGTCGTTTGATCATACAAAGCAATACGCGACACATAATTCACAATTAGAAATGTCTGGCATCTGCAGAGCAAGACTTCTCGAAGAGCGAAAGCAGTGGCGACGGGATCATCCCTACGTGAGCATAACGCAGACTCTTTTCTTGTTTGCTTATATTATACGAGGCAATATTTACGTATTCTTGTATTTTTTCTGCAATCAAACTTTCAGGGCTTCTACGCACGTCCAGTAAAGGGTGAGAATGGCCTTGATCTTATGACTTGGACTTGTGGCATTCCTGGAAAGCCGGGGGTATTTGCAAACATTACTATCAAGCATTAGTTCTATTGCTGCTGTTATTGTTTCTGTTATCAAAGCATAGCTTAGTATTGTTGCTATGGTTATTCTTGTACCATTAGAGTACTGCTATTCTATTACCTAATTCATATGAGATCTTACTTTCAAAGTCCTGCGCAGTATTATATTATGAACAATTGGAAATTACGATGTTTATTGTGAACTTGATACTTATTTGACCTTTCAATCATTAAATATCTCGACATCATCTTACTGAATACGTTTTACATTAACTAGACACCTTGGGAATCAGGAGTATTTAAGTTGACTGTATCATTTCCGGAAGGTACGTGTTGGATACTACTACAATATTCTATATCAGTAACATGAGAGACTAGATTGATGACAACAACGAATTAGTAGAATTTAAGATGCCTTAATTCATTTTTTGTTTTTGTTCTTTCAACTCCTTGTGCTAATGCTCATATTGTATGAATTATTCGGATTTTTCTAATTCATTCCGTGTTCTTTTTCTTGTTTAGAGTATCCCAGCAAACCTCCAAAATGCAGATTCACACCGCCATTATTTCATCCGAACGTTTACCCTTCGGGCACCGTTTGTTTATCAATTTTGAACGAAGAAGAAGCTTGGAAGCCGGCAATCACTATCAAGCAGGTCTGATGTTAATTCGTCGACGGAGATTATGGATGTCATGAAAACCGTTCAATATATTATCGATTAACAGACCTGTTTCTGTAATCTGTGTCGATACGAATTATTGTTCTCCTTTAATTGTACCGATTCACATACTTGTATACGTTTATGCTCACAACATTCCTTCTTCGCCATTGCTATCGTTGTTTTCGTTTTTATACACACCTGGCTTCTGTTACTGGGATCAGATTCTTCTCGGCATCCAAGATCTTCTCAATGACCCTAATCCAGACAGTCCGGCTCAGTCTGATGCATATATGTTGTACAAGTGAGTATTTGATGTTCCAGTATGTGGAAACAGTAATCAAAGATTTATTCTCTTACTTGTATTATAATAGGAAAGACAAGGCCGCCTATGAAAGAAGAGTGAGACAGCAAGCGAAGGAATACTCTGCGCAGTTATGAGGATTGATTCATCATGTTTTGATAGTTGTCGTTTCATTGTACAGTGACTATATCGTTTTGAAAAGCTTGCTTCATTTACTTTATATCGATAGCTATTAGAATTGTATAGTGCCTACGGTTTATGACAATCCTGATAGATTCTTCCGTTGGACAATTGATTTTTTATGCTTGTACATTTATGTTGGGTTATATCGCAATACCTTAATTCGCTTTGTCAGTCTTGTGGTATAGTTGTTAGTGTCTGGCTAAGAGAAGTAGACGTTCCTGGTCTATTTACTTGATCGGCAACAAATGATTAATAGATACATATTATACGGAACACAATGCTGACTTGCAAATTGTTTGATGTTTGTATACCAGATACGTTATTTATTTGCCTATCAGAATGCATTTTGAAGACTGATAATCACAGTCTTTGTTGCATTTCTTTAAAGAAAAACGAACACTTATGTAGCTAGTTGAAGGTCATCACATCTTCGACTGCACATTTTTACTGTAAAATAAAAAAAGCAAATTTATTGCAAACGAAGCCTTGGAAAGGTCTTTTATATAACGAATTTATCCCATCATGTGAATTCATCATTTTATAATTTTTGCAGCCTTGCGTTTTATTATTTCGCGAAGAGGAAAGACGTGACATGTTCTGAAGTAAATTCGCCATTCGTCAAATACCGGAAGTACTGTATTTATTGGCTTATGGCTTTAATAGGAAAATTTCCAAAGAATTCCGGATTTAACATGAGATCTAGACATGCTCTCCTCTTCGCAGTAACAATACAGTATGGTAGCATGCGGCAGCTAATATCAATACCATAAGCACACTCTATACTATTAAAGCGAAACCTCCGATACGCAATGCAGGCAATAACGAAGATAAAAATATCCAGTTGCACATCTGTGAAAAAATCAGTTTTTTAACAAATAGCATACAACGCTCCGCTACCGCTACCCGCATCCTCAATAGGGCTCTCAGCATCCACGACACCAATAACGGATAAGAATTGGAAACTGGGCCTGCGCAAAGCTTAACGTGGCCGAGCTTTATTTTTTTGTAATTTTCTTAAATCCATAATAATAATAATCAATTTTATCACGATGTAATTTATTGGTGCACATGCAAAATGGGCAGTGATTTGAGAAACAATGTTTTGAATTGATGTGCTTTCGTTTTGCAAATGTCAAGTTTTTCATTGCAGTGTCGTTTGACAATGACACGCGTGGTGTTAGCGATTGGTTCAGATATGTCATCCCATCAATAAAGAATATTGAATCTGCAAAAACGCGAAAACTGGTCTTCATCACTAATTCAACAACCAAGAATCCAATAATACACGAAAGCACATGATCATTAGTAATTTCCCTATCGAATTTTGTAAAATGTTCGGTGGCCGCGAATGGAATGGTTTAGGACCAGCGACCACAACCCCTAAGCTTCATTGACGTTGAGCGGCAGAAGTTCAATTGAAATATACGATTACTTAAGGATAAGCTGCCAGTAATTTTCGGAATAACAAGTTTACTGAGATGAGTATTTTTAACAGAAATAAAGATAACGGGAAATATATATATAACAATTTTTTTAATTTTTAACCTGGCAACAAAAGTTGAATACTGACGTCACCCAAAGACACTCGCGCCGCATACATCGTGTGCTTCAAAAGACCATAAGAAAAAAAAATTCATCCAGAGCGCGAAGGCCTGGAAAACAAGTGGTTAATCTATTGTATGAATTGTTCTTGGCTGACATCATATCGCTTACGTGATGCCATAATAACCAAACGTTCGATAAAAGGGTTCGGACATGTGATTTTGACAAATAAGAAATCAACTATTTATAACAAGAAAAAGAAAAGAAAATATAATATGATAAAAAAAAATAATAAACCACAGTCGACGCTTCTATCGGCTTCACCACACGTAATCTATCCAGCCAAAACTTTTTGCTCATGCATCTACAGTATCCGTTTTCCTTTTCTACCACAATTCATCACCTTCGTCGTCGCTCTCAACTTCCTCAATAATCAAATTACAACTGGGACACAATACTTTATCATCTCCTATGATCTTTGTCTTATCCATAGGGTAAACAGTCCGAGGGAATGGTGATACGAGTACAAATTTGTATTTATGTGTGTAATTGTCTGGAGGTTTAGATGGTGAGGAAAAGCGTTGAAGGCCGTACGTGTCGACAAATGTGTATATTGTCTGATGGAAAAAAGAGTGTGAAAAAGCAAATTGTTATAACTGGGTGATAAAAAAAATATCAAAAGTTCGTTATATATCGCCTCCCTCCTCTTCTCGTTTTGCATCCTAACACTAACCTCAAGACTTTCCGAATTCCGAAACCGTCTAACAACTCTCTTTCCGTCCGGGAATTTAAAACTCAATCTTGCAACCGCTTTCTCTCCGTCTCCTGGTTCTTCCGGAAGACTTTCGACCGCCCATCGTCTCCATTGTTCTCTCTTCTCTTTCTTCTCCTTATACTCTCTTTCTTTCCGTTCCGTTTCTTTTAGTTTTTTCTCTTCTGCTATTCTTTTTGCCTCTTCCGCCTTACGGGCGCGACGATCTTTTTCTTGATCCGCACGAAGGGATGCATAGTATGCATTGTCTTGTGCTTCTCGAAGAGCTCGCGTAGCTTCGTGTGATTCGCGTTCAGCACGGAGGCGGGCGAGAAGAGGTGTGTGGCGTTGGAGGGAATTGGTGAGGTTGACCAGAAGATTTTCGGCTGTCGAGAGACCTATGAAGAAGCGAGGAAGTCGTTTTGTAACAAAAGTCAAATAGAGGGATGGGTGAGAATGTTCCAAAGTCTTGATTTGATAAATCATAAACTTGACAAATAAATGACAGTAGTAGATAATTCATGAAATATTCTTTGCCGTACCCTCAAGCTTATCAGAGAGGACCATATCCATTCTTCCAGTTCCAGGAATCTGCTGATAAACTATGGTTGCAACAAATGGATATGTAGTTGCTCGAAGTTTATGACTCACTAAAAAATACAATCAGATAAATGCATATGGTACAGATATAGATGCGGTGTAAAGACCACGGTCAAGTTTTAACATTTGACAAATATACCAAACATTTTACCTTGATATGCCTCCGATTCGCGGACATTCCCTCCCCATACGATGAAATTATTCTCTCTGAAAAAATCTATCAATAGTGGAGAAGTAAGAGTTTCACTTGAAGAAATATTAAACCACAAAATGGTAAAAGCAAATGCAGTAAGAGTCAATTGTAAATTATGATCAATTAAAGCTTAACAAATTATCGGTAAACTAATATACCTGTTAAATTTTTCTGTATCGTAATGTTCATCAGATTGTAATATGACAACTAAAAACTGAAAATTTCTTTTTGCTTGATCCAAGGCCTAGAAAACGAATCAGATACGGAAAGTACATCCATTAGATGCGCGTAATCTCACTTGGATCACAGGGGAAAAAAAAGACAAAACATGGAACATCTATCAAACTACAAGCTCTTGTATTTAATTACCATTGAATTCTGTCAAATTCTCACATCCCATTTCTAGCTTTCATCTACCAACCTGTAAATAACCTCCAGCAAAAAAGTCGGGATGTCTCTGTCCATGTTTCTCTTCAAATTCCCTCTTGAATTTCTCAGCGGTCGCTCTCGGATTCTGCGGTGCCGCTCGCGTGCTAGCATTCTGAGTTATCGTAAGTGGAGATACGAGAATGTAAAATAAGGCTCCCAAAATCGATTTTACTATAGAAATGCAGCCATAGATAATGTCCATTGGGCCCATATTGTTTTGGCCAAAGGAATATCTGAAGTAGAACCCAAACGTGCGTTCGTAGCAAAGCAAGCGTGGGACTAAAGTGAACGACGATAATAAATGACAAGCCAAAAGCTCCGCTATTTCAAAGGATGGGAATTTGGGGATAGTTGATCATCAAATAATATTATTACCACGTGAACAATTGGGAAATATGAAATCACATGTGGTGTTTTGCCCTTTGAGAAAACAGCCAAATACCACAATTGAACGTACAAACAAAGATTAAAATTCACAAGTTGTACCACCATTATGCGTGGAAAGCATTGTGAGCATTATCATATTCAGTGGTCCTGCATTTATTGGGACGTTCTAAATTTAGCCACTAATAATAAGATCTGCTTTGTGTCTCTGTTATGTTTTTATTATGTGACGTCCCACATCCCTCTTTCAGTTTGAAGAAATGCAAACTAATGGATCGAACCCTAGTATTTGGAACTTGGTGATTGTCAAACTATCGGTATTCGCTGTTGTGTTGACCGACAATTCGCGATCCCGACTTGGAGATTGATCCTTTCGTATAATTGCTTTTGTGGTGTACTACCGTATTGCAATTTCGAATTTGCGATTACGTCAAGAGATTGCTGTACCAATGAATAGAATTGGGCCGTAGTGTGAGAACTTTGATTCATGGTAAGCTTTGTTGAAGAGTTGAGATGGATTCAAATGTACAATTGATAATTCAAGTATATATTCTTAGAAAACATCTTTTAATCAATATTTATTTAATATTTCTGCTCAAAAGCAACCGTATCAACTTGCTTGAATAAAGATTTCCTGCAAATAGTGTATCGTAAACCCTAATTACCGTGAAGATTATCAAACGCCGAATGTTTTTTTTCCTTCTGGTGTATTGATAACAAAATTAATAGGCCATTAAGAATTGCGATTAGATTAAACGTGTTGTAATTCTTATTTAATTGCTATACCGTTATAACTATTGCGAGTAGTATATATCACATAAAATCCTTTGCCTGCAAAAGAGAATTAACACTCGCTCTTAGAGATATGATCGAAAGTAGATATTAGATAATATAACGTTAGCCAAGTCTGTGGCTTCAACATTTTCATATTCTGTGGGGGCCATTATATTAAGTTATCCGCGTCTTTCTCTCTTAAACGCATGTCATATATTTTTACAAAGTGTCTACTTTTAAATATTGCTCTTAAACTAAATATTAGAGAATATGGTAGATAGATTTTAAATGTTGCAAAAATAGTCGAATGACGTCAAGATGTTTCTAGGGACTACTTGTCAGAGCGGAATTGAATAACTCTTTGTCAACTGCAAGAGTAGAAGACATCTTAAAGCTATCTTTAGTCTCTTAATTCCTTAATTAGCGCACTTTCAGCTGTTAAAATTCTGCCTATTTTCTTTCTTTGCAAAAAAAAATTGTATAAATGCGGTTCAAACCAGTATTGTTGAGCAACAATCGTGGGAGAGCACGCGATTGCTAATTTTAGAATTTAACTTTAACTATTTTTTAGATTTTACTATTAGTTAAAGAGCTATTGCAAAACAATGAGATCAAACAATCTTCTATCAACAAATCAAAGACTAAGTCTTTTTTAAGAGTTTATACAGTAATTGCGCTGTTTCTGAACGGATAACTTATTATTGTCGGAAAAGTCAAATATTTAACAGTTACAAGTCTGAAGGAGAACAGTGCCTGCAACCGAATATGGATAACTCGATAAATGTCCTTGTTGTCGCGTGTGTCAAAAAAACAATTAAGTATTGCATAGAACGATAAAAAAAAGAACACAATTCTTCCTTATTCCGAGACACGCCTTTTCTACGAACATCAATGTTTATAGACTTTAGATAACTAATGTAGTGTAACTACGATAATTATTCTTTCTATTTTCTTTTTCTCTTTCTTATCTTCTTTCTCAAAGACGTGGTCATACCAACTTGTTTGCAAACGCATTCAAGTACCCGTTCGCAAAAATCCAAATCATTCTCTACTCGTACGAAATCACACCTGCGAGTAACTCGTAATTTTAACGTATCTTCCATCGGAAAGCATCTCATTCTACATTAAAAAGAGAACTCATAGTTCTCCTTGGCGGTTCCAGTATGAGCAAAGGAATGTATAGAAAAATTAAAAAATGGAGAGGGCGTAGAAAGTTACGTGGGGAAAAAAATGACGACGAGACGTTAGTGTTTATCAAGGTGTAAATGTATTAAAATCTGGAAGAAATAACAGAACCAGCAGAACTAATAGAATAACATTGGAAAGCGTAAACGAAAAGCAACCAGAGAGTATTACGGGTTAACTTACAAAATTAATAGAAAGAGAATACGCGTCTTTTAAGATGCGAGAATACTAATAAAGATCTAAGAGAGAGGATTAACAATGGAGAAGAGTCTAACAATAAACTTGGAGTGTTGGGAAAAAATTTGCTTGAGAAGACTTTTTATGGGTAAGGGTTTGACAATATTAAGTACAGTGGACTTTGATGATAGTTATGATTAAGTATGTTAGGGACTTTTGATTTTTCAACTTTTTAAGTCACAACCATTTATAAAAATTTGAGTATTAACATCTACAAAAGAAAATCAGTATCCTCATTGTATCTATCCACGCCCACCTAATACTAATGTTTTTACAGATAAAATCTCGCAAATATTGGTCTCTCTTTGATTCATTGAATCATGAATTGATATATTACATAGGGTGTCTGAAAAGTTTTGACAATATATTTTTATCTCAATGATCTGTGCATCTATTAAATGGGGCATGCTGCAACAAAACCAGACAAAATGAACAAGCATATGAATACATGCTGTGCTACAGTCTCTGCAAGTGATTTTATTGTTGTTGTTGTTTGTGCTTTGTTTTCAAGCTTCTAAATGTACATATGATAAAATTCTACTAAGTTGTAATAATAAGTAAAGCAAGAAGTGTAAGACAAAGATTTGGCTATGACTTCCCAGAAATGAAAATCTGACTGGCCAAAACAATCTCCATGGCCTTTAACCCACACCCATCCTTCTGGATCCATGTCTTCAATCACATTCTCTCATACTAATACTCAACAGAAACCACCCACAGAGACATAATCCACTCAATTGCACAAAAATGTAGCATCCACAAACCTTTTGAACCCCTGCGAAGCTGCCTGGCAGCATGCAGGAGGATCAAAAATAAACAACCAGGCACAATAGTAAATAGCTGCCTTCCCAACACTCCCTCCACTGTGTAACATCCTACTTCCACCAAACCCTACTACTACAGAAACCAACACTCTTACCATCCCTAGTGTTGGCCAACTCAATTGGGATGAAATCTTTCACAAACACTGCCACTGCCCTGCCAGTGACATTCTATGGATGGCCACATGGGAAAGACTCCCTGTAGCAACCATAGCACCAGACAAAACCAACTGCCCATGGTAATGGAAGAACACAGCACAATACACCTCCTCCACCAATGCCACATAGCTCAGTCATTGTGGGACACTGCCCACATGATCTTTGCATATGGAGCCAAACTACAACCCCCTCCATACATCCCACACCCTGACTTCTCTGAACAACAGCTCCGTCTTCTCCATTCCATACAATCAGCAACAATCTCCACTCTCTGGAATGCCTTTACCACAAGGGCATTTGGACATAACCCCACCCCTTCCCATTCAGATGTCATTCAAACAGTGGGAATAACATAATTATGTTATTCCCACTTAGTCTAGGTCATTCCCACTCGGTGACGACGGTGTCGGATTTCTGTCGTCATGACACATGTCACTTGAGAACCACTGAGATATACGCCAGTATGATGTGCCTTTTGCATTTTAGACCACACTCGAGTGACGTGTATTTTGCTTTTTATGACACACACCAAGGTGGCTAATTTTGTCGTCAGGTCACATGCCAACTATTGTATGCGAGTTTGGCAACCGTATCTGATTTCCGTTGTCGAGCCACCTTAGTAAAAAAAATATACCGACGATGCATTCAGTCCCGTGTCGCCATTTTGCGGGCCCGATGTGAGGGCTATGCCCGAACCTGGCACGTAGTGCCAAACTATTAGCAGTCGTTAGCTTTACATAATTTATTCGAATATCACCCGAGTGTGAGGCACGTAGTGCCGAATTGTTATCATATCTAGTAATGCACCAAAGCATCCGATGATGAGGCACATAGTGCCGAATTGTTAACAGTTATTTGGTGATACGTAAAAGTAAAAATTTATCTTATCTCTTTCCTTATAATATTCTGCTTTTGCGTATCACTTTTTTTTGATATCTGAATTCTGTTATCTGACCCCTTTTTTTAGTGATACGTAAAAGCACAATTTTTCTTACCTCTTTCCTTATAATATTCTACCTTTACGTATCACCAAAATTGTCAAAAATTGGATCGCATTACTATATATCACATGTGCATTATATTTTGATAACTTTTACGTATCACTTTTTGATATCTACCCAATGATACGTTAAAGCTCAATTTTTTTGTAATCTTTGTATATTACCTTTACATATTACTTTTTTGGCACTTCATGCCAGCTCCACTATATCTACCTAATGATACGTAAAGCTCAATTTTTGTAACCTTTGCAAATCACCTTTTTAGCACTTTATGCCGGCTCCGCTGATATCTACCTAATGATACATAAAAGCTCTATTGCGAAGCAATGGCTCTTCGAGCCTACTTTTGCGTATCACTTTTTCCGATATCCGTTTGATGATATATAAAGTTTGAGTCTGATAAAAATTATGTGACACAAAAATGGTTATCGAATACGTACTGTATATACAGATATATAGATGCAAAGTATCTAAAACTTACCTGAAATTTCAACAAACAAACTCTTGCTCAAAATTATGCGACACAAAAACCCCTTTATATGATGTAGTTATCGAAGCATTAATTTGTTATTTGAATTTTTTTCTTATGCTTATTGTAAGAGGCGACAAAAACCCCCTTACCTAAAATGTATAGCTAGCCAAATATAACAATCTCTCTGCTCCAGAAATTACTATTTAGCTAGTTTATATATATTCGATAAGAGCCAAAGATTTACTTTTCAGCTCTTTTTGTATGAAGTAGTAGGAACCTTTATTTTAGCCTCAAAGTTTCGCTTGAATTCTAAGAAATCGGCCTCGCTCATACTCTCGCGCTCTTTTTTCTTTTTTTCTCTCAAGTTCGAAAAAAAGTGATACTCCAGGTTATATTAACTAAAATATCTGGAATCGAGTGATGAAGTTACAAAAAGGTAAGATTATATTAGCTTATCCAATATTTTTTCGCATATAAATAATATCAAAGTTCAAATAGACAGCCTGTTATCGGATCCACATATCCCATAGCTGATCACTTTTTTTATTACGGAGCAGGCCATATGACCCTTTAGGGTTGCCCTTTCGGACCTGTGGAACAATGGCACTTGCATGCCTAGGTGAGGAATTGAAAATTCGAGACTCTGTCTTTTCTTCGAATCCTGGCTCAAAGAGCCTACCTATATTCCACGTGCATCTCACGAACCATATAACGGCAATAATTAACAGAGCAAGTAATATATATGATAGAGGTGACATCAAAGTACTTGCCACAGCAGGGATCGCTCCTATTCCTCCTATCGGAATTTGAGAATTCGATTCAATGAATGAGGACATATGTGCTTTGGCACTAGCTCCGCTATTATTTTCCGGCTGTGCAAGGTAAGGAGTTATATTCGGTATTTCCTGAGATCGGGATATAATATTCTCACTAATCCCACTAATGCTAGTTTCCTCGTTTATATTAGGACTAATTTCAGTACCATTTTTTGATAGTTTGGTAATCTCATCACTATTATATGTAGGTATATTACTATCAATTTTTCCAGCTTGATCTGCAGAGCAGTGCACTCTGTGCCCCATACTTTTTCTACGTACAAAATATTGACTCAGATCTTTACTAGGTGAGGCATAGCCTCGAATCTCTGATTCCTCAATAACTGCAGATATATTGTCAGACTTGGTTATGGAACTTTGTTCCCCACTCTGCGTATTTTTTTCGTCGTTTCCACCAAGTACAGGGTTTGATATAGCCTCCGATTTCAGGCACTCAAGTTCACTGACTTTTGAAGCTAACTCACGTTCCACTTCTGCTATTTTGGATTTGAGAGATAAAATCTCAGACTCTTTTTTCGACGAGTTATTTTGAATCGAAACCACATCTTTCTGGGCTGAAGATAACTTACCTTCCAATATTTTAATCATAGACTCAAGTGATCGAATTTTCTTGGATTTTGTAATATTCTCAGCCTTGGATTTAGCAATAAAAATATCCTTTTGTGCGTTATGAGAAATAAGGTTGGTATTTTTATTTTGTAGTTGCTTATACTCATTAATAACCTGCAAAGCGTGGGTGCGTAACTTTTGAATCTCGGTATTATTTTGTAACGAATCCCGATTCCACCCCTTTTTTTCCCGATCAAACGCTTTCATTTGCTTTATGTATTTATCCTGTAATTTTTCACTAAGCTTATTAATTTCAGCTTTGGATTTGATAGCATCGTGTATTTTTTTTTCTAGCTCTTCTTCGCGTATACTACCAAGTCGATGGCCTTTAATATTTTGTAATGTATATACATTTGTCATATTAACACCTTGCATTTGCTACGCTAAATAATAGATAATATATAGATGTTAACAAAACTAATTTTGTGAATAATTTCTATTATTATATAACGATATTTAATGTTAGATAACCTAGAATATTAAAAAAATATATTAGATATTATTGAATAAGGTTATACATTGATTTTATTTTGGTTTCTAGTACTTTGTATTAGTTTTATTAGCTGGAGGCTTGTTTACACTAACATTTCATATTTATCTATAATGATAAATGTTATTTTTTATTGTACTATAATAATAGATATCATTTTTTATTATTCTAAAACATTAAATATCATTTAAATATTGGATAAAAATCAAACCATGAATACACCATTTCTAAAATCATATTATCGCCGAAAATCTACATATCTAACTTAAATCGCTCAAAGGTAAGGTATCTAAGTATAGAATTATGAGAGAATTTCATATTAATGAACATCGAGTAGATGATATATGGGAAGATCGAGAGCGCCAACAACAAATAATACTAAGTGTCATTTCCACCGAGATATCTACACTAGCCTCACCAGACCTGTTTTACAGACTCCATCTGAAAATTTTAATCGAATCAGAAGAGAGAATTTATATCCAGAATCTACTACTCCTCTTAATACAGAAATAAAAAAGAGAAGTTCTAAATCTCAGTCTAAATCCATTCGTATATCTGATCCAATACCTACTAATAACTCTAATGCGGTAGCATCTACATTTAATGAGATCCTATTTCTAAAAGGCGCTTTCGGAATCTAATCCGTAATTGACTCTTTTTAGAATCTATCCAATTAATATTAACTGGAATATAATATTCTTTAAATGTTTTAATCTCATATTCAATATGAAATGGTAATCTGTTATATTTTTTTCTATATTCAGCAAATTCTTCAGTATAACGTAATTTTAATTGATTTAAAGATACAGGATTTTTCACTTGTAAGGGGTCATACCTAAAAATTTCTCATCAGAAGTATTATCATTTCTTAACGAATTCCAAGCTCGAGTGGCTAATGATTCAGGTCTATTCTTGTAATTTTTCCAAGCTCTTTGTATAAGCCTTGCACGACCAAAATCGGTTTGTGGTTTCGAGCATTCATAATTATAATGTTCTTTCATTAAATCGAATGGATCTGCTTTTGGACCTAAATTAACATTAACATGCATAAGTTTCATACATCGAAAACATATTGCGGTACCATCTTCATATGGTCTACCTCTACTATAATTATATTTATCAAAATTCGCACCTTGGGTGTATGAGGCATGAAGGCAATACTGGTGATAGGTACTACGTGGGCCTCCTGGACCCAATAACTCTCGAAGAGACATCCTAACACGACATGCCCACTGAATCGGTGTTTCACCATCAAAGATCATACTAATAGAATCATAAGGCCTCTCAGCATCGATAATTCTATTAAGAACATTATGTCCACCAGTTTTTGCAATCCTTTCATTTATATCGTGTTCTGCTCTCGACATATTTAATGATTACGTGATTTATATCGAATTTAAGGATTTAGACCTATTTGATTTGGTTCTTTATAGTATATGAATATACGATTCAATTTTAGTGCAGATGCTCGGAGAGCGCCCATGGGTTATTAGATGAGTTGTGTATAATTGCGAGTGATGTATACGATGAGAATGGGAGAGATGCATATGAATCTAAAGATTCGCCCCCCTTTTTTTCTCATATATTCGAAAAAAAATTATATATTTCTGCTATCCGCTCTTTATATCTGGCTTCGAGTGAGAATCACGAGAAGGCGGGGAATCTATTTGTGACGATATTTATGTATAATCGCTCGTGTATTGTGGATCTATTTTTGACACTTGAAATCTATTTCGGGTGTGTAGATCGTTATTTGGGATAATCGTTGCATAATCTATTTCGGGATGTTTGATTTATTTCGGGTGTATTATTGCGGACAATGAGGTTTCACCTCTACAAGCATATGGTTTAATTTTTCGGCGATAAATATGTATGTTCTATGTTACACACTAGGCAATAAAAATACAAAGCCCAAATATGGGTAGACTTTATTGATTATTATAATCAGGAATTTACCTGCCAGGTCGCACAACCTGCCACGTTGTACGAGTTCAAATACTATTTTTTCATTGGATGCTCAGCTGGCCTCTCCTTTATAAATGGAAATATTATGGGCTGTACAACCTGGCAAGCTGTGTGACTTGGCAGCTAAATTCCCGATTATTTGATTTATTTAATTATCAAAAAACTGCCAAACTTCGAGACCAGTCACGGTCGAGTTACATCACCATCACGTGACACAACATTTTACCGGCTTAAAGGCCTAAGTTTGCCTAGTATTTTTCCTAACCTGTAATGCTACATATTTGATATTTTCTAAACTTAAATTTGAAATGGATGGTGCGGTAAACATTTTTATTCGTTGGATGTATGTCATCCTTTGAACTTTATCTCCACCAATACGAAAAAAAAAGATCATAAACTTTTCTGGCTTTTTCTGTTTTCTTTCGAAGAGCATTTAAAAAAATTTTAACATTAAGGGTAGAATTTTAATTTGGATTAAACCTATAAATATTATTCTGACCAACTTTTTCTTTTCTCTATTTCCCAAACCTTTACATCTGGATGATTTGATTCCACCCAACTCTTTGCCTTTCTCGAATTTGTTTTGTTATCGAAGTACAAGTATATAGTCGGTCCTTCTTTCCTGAACCACCATCCAAAGAATTCTAATGAATCAAAACATTCCATTACTTCATCGTCATTCCATTTTGCAAGCGTTTCACCATCAGTTATTTCAAGGATATAATTTCTTCCTGCAGGATCTTGTCCGTACGCATATGTAAAATGCCGGTAAAAATTATCCAAGAAAAAGATGGAATTTCTCATGAGGTCACCGGATATCCCTATATAAATAGACATTTACTTAGAGTACTAACATAACAAATAAAAAATACTTCATACCTGATGACCAAAACCACACTTCAACCTTCCAACTATGATGTAGGGCCCGATTTATCGCAGGAGAATAATCACCATCACCGGCAACTATAAGAACTAAACCAGGATCCTTCGAATAAACGGCATCCGCTATACAAAGTCCAAGTTCCATATCGGCTTTCTTTTCTTTATTTGCAATACGATCATAAACGATCACACCATAACCTTGATTTCGAATCCGATCCCATAGTGAATCGTTTGGAGGTGGACGGGAGCCAACAATCACCGAATTACTACCTATTCTTCGTCCTTTCAGTACTGTTGATAGAAGACGTCCATGATCGATATAGAGCTGGTTGAGTTGGTAGGAATTTCTTTGGTAATCAAAGTTGCCTGCTTGTTCAATACGGCCAACAGTATATTTTCCTTCAATAAACAAGTTAGAGTTGTCCACAAAAACATATACAAGTCCAGTGTTTGATTTTGGAGTGTTTGCTATATGGAGAAGAGTTTAGTAACGGCTTATATAATTGAGATGCAAACAAAATCTCGAGTACACTTACATGTTTTGAGATCCGTGATGACATTTGCGAGTACTGTTGCTGGGCCTAATGTCAAGCCAATACTGCGAAAATCCTCTTTGGTTTGTTCAAGGAAGGCTGGACCGGTAATTTTCTCTTTACGCAATATTTCAAAATGTGACTCTGTGAGTTTTAAATCCTTACTTCGCAAATATTCGATTAGCTCCTCGGTTCCATATTTTTTAACTACATTTGCCATCTCGTAAACGGGCTCTTCGTCAGAGGAAACTCTTGAGGGTGAGAATGATTCTGAGGACATCTCTTAAAATCTATTACTGTGCCTAGATTTATAATCAAAGAACTACGGAATCTAAAAGGCGACTTAGTATGCGGAATCTATCGTATTGCGATGCAAGTGAAGAATGAAAAATTTTTATCGCATCTGTTTTTGGGTGATCGGTGGCTTTATATTTATGTGAGAAGTTACATGAACGATCAGGAGATAAGACACGACTAACGTGTCATTGCTTTATTATTACGAAACGGAAAACTTGCCAGTAATAAGGCAGATACAAAAAATAAAATTGCGAATACGTATCGCTGTTACATGGATAAAAAATCTAATTATGCTTTAGGACGGTCCGGGATATGTCGTCGATGTTAATGGCCAAACCTTGCTTCACCTAGGATTTGTAGATAATTTTGATGTCGTGGAAAAAGCAACGGACGTGGTAAATTATTACTATTTTCATACATTAGAGCGCCCATCACATAGAAGCGAAAGTTTCTGGAAAAATTTTAGTGAGCATTTTGGTGCGTTTACCTTGAACAATCCATTTCCCTATACTAGTTCTAATACTGCAAGTAGCCCTCAATTCCGATCATCAAAAGTGCGTCGATAAATTGCTCTACCCGTTATCCAATTCTATTAATCGATTTCTTAAAAAATATTATGGGCATCTATACGTGCCCGACGTGGTTTAAAGGCTGGAGATCCACTACCCGATGGGATATAATCGCAGGAGTTATATCAGTTTTAAAATGTAATATATCATATGATCACTGGTTAAATATGCTGATTTCTGATTCGCGGATTTAAAACACATGACATCACTCCCATGTAATTATTATTTTTTCTTGGCAACAGCAAACGGCGTGACTTTTTTAACTTTTGGTCACGCACTCATTATTTCTATTTATTCAAACTTTTGAACATATCTGCATTTTGTATAAAAAATGGCAAACACGCAATCCAAAGTCGATACATTGGAAGAACAGAATTCCAAACTTATAGCTGAGATTGCCGAGCTTAGAAAGGAGAATGTGAAGCTGAAGCAGATTATCGAGGAGAATGAAAAGCGCAATGTTAGAGTCGAGGAATTAGAGCAAAAAAATATAGAGCTTGAGACTAGGCTTGCTAAATTAGAACAAGGAAAAGAAGAAAAATGTGTTTCTATTGCAGAGCAATGGCTCTTCGAGCCTACGGAAGATGTTTCGCACTCTCCACTAAAATCTAATGATACTGTCAAACAGATAGTCCTACAATGTGGTGATACCCCGGTATCTGATATCACTGATGACACCTCTGAACAGGCAATTTTGCAAAATAATGATGCTCCGCCATCTTATGTATCCAATAATGTTTTAAATTCTGATGGATATCAGTCTCGAGTCTCCAATTCATCTTTGACTATATTACCTATATGTGTAAAGTCTAAATCATCGGAAGATAAAAGGATTGATAATTTTCTGAATGAAAAACGTAATGAACAGATTCGTAACGAAATAAGAGAAAGGAATCGGGAAAAAAAGTTATTACAGAATAATGAAGCTTCCGCTTCTCAAGCCCAAAACTCATATTCGGATAGCTCGCCAAAATCTCATAAATTACGCGTCAAACAAATTTTAGAATCGCAATCTATTTCTAACACTCCTAATTTACCTGAAGAATCCTCAGAACAAAATACAGACTTACAGAAAACAAAAATCCCTGAAATAGACGTACAGC
>CAJVPJ010000358.1:0-27263 GCA_910592205.1 Paraglomus occultum | reverse complement strand
TGCATAATTTTCTCTATATAAAGGCCCTTTGCAAAAGACATTTTCAAAAACCCTTTTCGTTATCTACAAAATGGCCAAACTGTTTGCTCTTTTTTTAATCCTGGCAGCCGTCATATTTATTGGCACTACCTCCACAAGTGGACAGACGATCACCGCAATCGAAAATGAAACCAGCTTCTGCTTATTTCTCCCCCCACAACCTGGTGGCGGCATCTCTGATCATGAAGATGATGCTGTCGTATTCTGCACAACAACAGTGTCCTCTGCACCCGGTGCCGGCCTTCTTCCCAGTGGATTCATTAAGACGGCTCACTTTGCTGCTGGAAATGGATACGTTCAAGTTACTGGTACAATAGACAGATCAAAATACGAACTGAGTGCGAGTGACGGAGGCGGTCAGTATGATAGTGTAGGCGCTCCTCCCGGAGCCACCTGCGCTAATAGCAACAAATTTGTGGAATTGATTGAACCCGATGCGGAATTATTCTGTATCCGTTGCTGCACTAACAAAAGAAAGTGTAACACGGGGAAAAGTACTGCGGGATGTCAGAAAGTTATCCCTGGCGATTACAGCTAAGACGAACATTGTGTTAATATGGGCTTTTAACAATTACTCCAGAAATATTAATATTGGGTTATATAGTCGTATAGTTTAACTTTTCATTATTATGTATTATTTACTGTAATTTTACAATTAGAATAATAAATTATTGCAAATTCAGTTTTTTAATAACGGGAGCTGCTATAATTTTAATATAAGCTCATTTTATAAATTAACTCGGAAAGATTACATGGCGAAAATGCTTATAATAATCTAATTTAGGCTAATAGAACGTCCCCGCCAAGTAAACACATAACTGATCAATTACATTACCTTTTGAAAAATGTGACTAAAAGTAGAAGAAAGACATTGACAAACAAACAAAACTTATTTGTTCTTGTTGTACTCAGTTAGGGAAACAACTGAGTTCTGGACAAAGCGACTGAGCTGAACTGAAACAGGTTTTAAACTCAGACACAACACTCTCAAGTAGAAGTAAGATTAGGATAATACGAGCGCCGATTCTCTATCTTGAATAATTCCTCACTTAAAGTCTAATTACTTGACAACCACTTTCTGTATATAACACTCTTGGAATTGGCGATATACTACAGTACAATCTCAAAGCTCTCCGTACACTCCCAAATGAAGGGAAAATATTGAGCGATGTCATTGCTAATGCCAAATTTAGCGCACACAAAAATCGCAGAATGTTAGATAGTAAAATCACGAACTTACCTAGAGAAACTTTATCCCCGCCCGACTCTAAATTTAGACAGAGGACAGTAATCATAATAATAAAATAATTATACTTTAGTTAATTAAAATAATTAACCAACTTTAACTTAGATAACAAACAAGTGTCTGTTGGACGTTTACAAAATGGCACTACAAGATGCCAAAATGTCTCCAACAGATTAAACGTCCAACAATTTTGAATTATTTTTCAAATCTAATGTTATTGATAAAGAATCTTAACGGTAGAAGTAAACGCTTTTTGAGCAAATGGTAGTAATCATACTGCAATATTAAATATTTGCTACGAGTACTTTAATATTCACGTAAATCCAGTATTAGTTCTCTGTGTGTTCCGAATACTATCGAGTTGTAATCAAGGGAGAGCATTTCAATATTAACCTTGGATCTATCAAGCGCTACTCTCCTAATTAGTTAGGGAATCTTTAAACAAAGTTTATGACTTCCTCGATCACTACTATTCGAATTAAATTAATAGTTTATAGGTCAGGGCCTTTGCGGATTAACAATCACGCCGAACCAGTCGGTCGCGACTTATCGAAAATCATGTGATCGAAGATAATGCATTTGGTTAAACCGTCTATTATTAAGTCTTACCTGACGTAAATATTACTCCTTTTATTCGATTGCTCTATATATAGTATAATAGTGCATGCCGATCATAGTACCTTATTCTTTTCGTTGGATGTTCAGCTGGCCTCTCCTGGCTGTACAACCTAGGGTAATTTCCGATTATATAATAGTATTGGGGACATTAGTCATCGCGGCCCATCGAGACACATCCAACTAAGGTAGCTGGAGCCGTTGGCCCGACTTAACGACTCATTGAGAATTTACATGGATTAGCCGACTTGTCGGGAAATTTTTGACCGACTTATCGAGAGGCCGACTTGTCGAGACTGACTGTGTATACTGATATATCTTCATTAGTTATGGCCTAAAATTAGATATCTTGCCGTTCTGAAAAGTGTACTGATGCGGTGCAGTCCCCAAATTTCGGTTTATCATTTGTATGGTTTCAGCTCAGTTACCGGAGGTTATATACATGACGGATAAATGTCTTTATTTGGCACGCTAGTACCGTAAAGGCTATTCTCCTGTACTATCGGAAAACTCAACCGACGGATGGTATGTTATATAATAAGCATGCGATCATATTGATATTTAATGCAAACCTAACGAACAATCGACACCACGATGGAAATCCATGTTGAAATAACTAAAGCAATTGGGCTAGCATTTGCGGTTATAATTCTTAGATATGTAATCCAGGTAAGAATAGCAGATGCATTACGTTAATTTCGCATCAATATTAATATACATATGCTTTCGATAGACAATCTATAATGTGTTCTATGGTCCGGTGAGTAACTTTCCTGGACCAAAGATATCCTTATGGAGCTCCCTTCCATCATTTGTCAAAGCAGTTCGGGGCCAAAGGTAAATTTAATTTCTACTTCATGTTAAGCCGACGCTTCATCCGCTTTCAATCCTTATGTTGGCTTGCGATCAGGTGGCGTTGGGTCCAACTTGAATTATCACCCAAATATGGGAAAGTGTGGCGGCAAGGTGAGTCGTTGTATTGCAACCCTAATTGTGCATATTAATATTTCTGGTAATAATTATTTTAATACTTCTTAGCTCCAAACGTACTCTTCGTTGCTGATAAACATATTGCCAAGGAGGTAAAAATGCTTTTGTATGATATAGGTTTGTGAATCACACGGGATGTTGACTTTGAATTTTGTTAATGTTAACAAATATATCCAGATTATTATTAACAAGGTAAGTTAGCCTTACTGTCGACGACGTCCATTTTTGTCATATACTTGAACAGCGTTTCAAATTTTAATAACAGGATTGGCCAAAGAATGAGTATTATACATACTATAGGGCTGCTCCACATTTGCAAACATTGTTCTCAACAAAGTAAGTGTTCTCGCCTAAGCAATGTTTGGTAACAGATACCGTACAAACCTAATTAAATATATTCTAATTTACCACAAACAGCGATAAAGCGTTTCATAAACAACGTGCAAGTATACGTGGTCTTACTTAGCATAACATCTATACCCCCTTTGAATTTACTTATTCGTTGTTTATTTCAACTTGTAGCGTCGATTACTCTCACCAGCGTTTTCGGTTAAATATATTCGATCCCTTGAACCGTTGATCGCAAAGTGTGTTCGTGAATTGACCGAAAATATTAGCTCTGCGATAAAAGAAAATGCACCAAATGAAGAAGCGGTCATAAATATTTACAAATTGATCTGCCATACAACCTTGGTATGAAACTTTTA
Organism: Paraglomus occultum; assembly: GCA_910592205.1. NCBI lineage: Eukaryota > Fungi > Glomeromycota > Glomeromycetes > Paraglomerales > Paraglomeraceae > Paraglomus > Paraglomus occultum. Next base: position 23,666 of record CAJVPJ010000358.1, on the reverse strand, counting down.
TATACTATACAATAACGAACAATTAATCTAACATAAATTATCAAACCACATAGGATGCAATTGGGGAGACTGCTTTTGGAGGCAGTTTTAATATGATTCAAAATGGAAATCATCCACTACCAGGTGAAGTCATGCGTGAGACAAGTAGACGCATTGTGGTATGTAAACGGTTAAACGGTTGCTTAATAGTTGTTCCAGAAAATATTAAGCTGCCCAGTAATTTACACAAAATAAGAGATGTTATAGCATTACTCTAATTACTAGCGGCCAACTATTTAAATATCAAAAGAAGGGGTTGGTTGCAATTTCGTAGTTTTGTTTACACTTAGACTCAACATATGCAATTACAAGACGGTCTCTCAAAGGAAGTCCAAATGAAATCGAGTAATATTAGGCACACCACATTGTTATATATGAGAACAGACTTTGAATGGGCCCACGCTAACAGTTTGATTTCAAAATTACATATAACTCATTGTTGTTTCCACAAACAGAGAAATCTATTCCCTATACTAAAACCGTTTGCAAAAAGCAATGGATATACTTACGAAGTAAGTCAAACTTTGCTGGTCAAATTAAAATTCTTTAATTATAATGTAACAATATATGTTTTCTAAAAGTTTTCAAAGAATCTTATTGACAAACGGCGCCAAGAAACCGGTACTAAAAGGAAAGATATTCTTCAGATTATTCTTGATGCGGGCGAAAAAAAAGAACTATCAGACATCGACATTTATGAACAAATCAGTGAATTCATCATTGCTGGGAGTGATACAACGAGTTTTAGCACTTTCTTTACTATATTAATGCTTGTAAAAAATCCGGATAAGTTGGACAAACTTATGGATGAATTGGACAAAGAATTTTATGATTTACCAAGAGACGAAATACCAGATCATGACAGACTAAAGACATTACCATATTTGAACGCTGTCATAAATGAAGCGATGAGACTATGGCCCATTACATTGGGTAAGCGATAGCATTACTTGTTATTCACGTTTTAATTGACTGATTTACTTACATTTACCGTCCCTTTGATTTAACAGATGGAGGTAGTCTATCTCTAGAGCACCCTATATATAATTGTTACGAGACCATTGGAACTGTCGCTTAATCGCTTTTACAATACGCAACTACTGCTAAATTTTAGGTAGCGGACGTGTTGTCCCAGAAGATACCATTATTAACGGAGTATTCTTCCCCAAGGACGTTCTGATAGTTGTCAACTTCTATGCTCTGCACCGTTCTTCTGAATATTGGGGCGAGAATGTAGACGAATTTGTTCCCGAGCGTTGGTTCGAGCCAGACGTACCACGGGATGCATTTTATCCGTTTTCAGCCGGTTCACGAAACTGTATCGGACAAAAGTAGGAATATTAATATATATTATAAAATATTATGAATGGAAGCGTTTGTACGCGTAACTAACACAAGTTTTATTCTAACAGCTTTGCATGGCTAGAAATGCGTCTTATTATCGTGTCACTTTTCAGGCGCTTCAGATTTGAAGATATTCCAGGGCAGGATCACTGGGATATTGAACAATATCTAACACCCAGTCTTGCGAAAAACGAGTATAATATTCGTGCAAGTATTCGATCTTAATTACAGCAAGCTTACAGTTCATTGGATATAATCGTAAACATCTGTTGCATAATTCACATTTGAATTGATAAATTAACAATTTACATAATGATAACAATAACAATAAACCATATTACGTGTAATATTGTTATATACGTATCCGCTAAAAATATCTTACCATAATCAGACGTTTTGTATAAATTGATCACTTTGTAAAGTGTGCGAAGTCGGAGCAGATAGAATATTAGCTATTGGCGTGTAAACGCATCAAGTAGATAGTCTTATTGTTTCAGTGCCATGCGTCGGTTACCATATGGGATATTATTTCCGTTTCAAAAAAAACTAGAAAATTACTTTATTTTGGTTATGGTTAACTAAATGCACTCACACACGTGACCAATCTGCTCAGCGAATACTTAGTACACGGTCAGTCTCGATAAGTCGGTTAAAATCTTTTCTACGTTCTTTTCACTATTTAAAAATTCTCGATAAGTCGGTCAATCTATGTAAATTCTCGATAAGTTGCAAGATAGCTTTAGAAAGCATCCATAATTTGCTGAACTACATATATAGTTTGAGTGTAAATAGTTCTGCATTATCAGGGATGAAAGACTTACAACGTCAGATAAGAAAAAAACAAGTCGATTCTCTAAAACAAGCTGGTCTGCAGGATTATTTTACAATTACGATGTGATTAATAAGAATATTATTATTATTATTAGTTAGTAAAATAAAAAGAATTAATTAAAAGACTTAATCACGTGATTCTCGATAAGTCGGCCATTAGAGGTCAAACCCAGTTGGCCGACTTATCGAGTTTCACTGTGTATTAAGCCATAATCTAATTACCTTTGCATATTAGTGTTAGTTATATTTAATTGAGCTGCTAAATATGACATGACATCAACCATCGAATAAAGTTAACAATTGTATTAATAATTATGCATTATATTATGACTGTTCAATGATTATTTAAAAATGATTGCATTAAAAAAGTTCAGGATTTTACCCAATTATAAGTCTATTTCGGCGAGGCTTATCTTTTTGAATAATATCAAGCAAAATAATACCAGCTTTTTATAAGCTTCCATTAATATTAGCAATTTGATAATAACGCGAAGTTTGCGGGATATAGAGCAATCGTTTTGATTGAAACGTAAGAATCGGAAATATGATTTCTGGAGACCAATGTTTTGTTGCTCGCAAAATGAGTAAAAAATTTTAATTTTGCGTCATTAGTATCAAGTTTTATCTAGTGGTTGTGTGACAAACTCAAAGTAAATAAATACTTAGAAAATGGGTTTCCAAACATTTCCGCTTTAAAGGTCAATGACATCAAAACGTTATTTACCAAGAATTTCATTTTCTGATGGCAGCTATAAATAAAAATCGCTTAAATAACCCCGAAATTGGTGTGTCTAGTCACATGCATTGTTCTTGTGACCATTGGGAGATCCAGCTCACGTGTCCAATCGCATGATGAAGTTAAAACGCCGAGTCTGTGAATTTCTGCGCTATTATCATTATGCGTCGAGCCAAAATCTTCGCAGGCACTTCTCACCAAGAACTAGCACATAGTATCTGTGAATGCGTCGGCATTCCGCCTGCTCCAGCTACTCTGAAGACGTTCAGTAATAAAGAAACTTCAGTGGAAATCGGTAATGAGAATTCACCCAGTGCTTATGTACTCTTTGTTCAATTGCCACTATTGTCGTCTAAATGATTTTACCACGGCTTTGTATATCAAATAATCTGCATTAAGGATGCTCTGTTCGTAACGAAGATGTATTCATTATCCAATCCGGTTCAACAAATGTCAACGATCATCTAATGGAGCTACTCATTATGATTGCAGCATGCAAAGGCGCATCGGCAAAGCGTATCACGGGTAACATTACACGATAAATTTTGGTACTTTGATAATGATTATCTTCTCTACCGCTCATCATTCATGTGTCGCGTCACAGCTATAATGCCGTATTATCCTTATTCGAAACAAAGCAAGAAGAAGAAGGCGCGAGGGGCTATAGCAGCTAAAAGTACATGTTTTTATAATTTGAGAAGAATGAATTCGAGACGAGCTGCTTGATGTATTAATACTTTGTTAGGAGGGGTGAGCTTGACTGATGAACATTATTTCATCAACCTTTCACTATCGGAACGATAAGTGGTAGCCAACCTCCTCTCAGTCGCGGGTGTAGATCATGTGATTACGATGGACCTTCACGCATCTCAAATGCAAGGCTTTTTTAACAAGCCAGTAGATAATTTATCTGCCGAGCCGCGTATCATTCAGTGGATAGAAGATTGCGTTCCTGACTATACTAACGGAGTAGTGGTCAGCAAAAATGCTGGAGGAGCGAGAAGGTTTGTATGTCAATAATGTCAAAGAATTGTTTTATCCAATATTATAGCTTCAGATTTTTGACTTCTTTTTTTTTATTTCAGAGTGACGTCATTAGCTGATAGACTTAAGATTGACTTTGCTCTTATCCATACAGATTATAATCGTGGGTCGCATCGTAGTTCATATGATTTGCCTGATTCATGTACAACAACGGATGAAACTGAGAGACATCAATTGATGATTAGCCAAACGCTTCGTTCTACATGTAATGATAATGCGTCAACGTCGGCTGTAAACAATGATGATAATAATCATCATAACGATACGGGGGGGGACGATTCGGCGTCAATTAGTGCACCCGCATTAGTAACAGGAGAAATTTTAACAGAAGCAGACATGGAAACAGATAGGACAACTAGTTTAGTGGGAAATGTTACTGGGAAAGTTGCGTTTATTGTTGTGAGTAGAATATTAGTGCTTCTTGATATTTCATATTCAATGTTGCATATAGATAGCAAATTTATAACTCATTATGTAACTGAGGTAGACTAATCTTTATTTGCACTGTTTACTAGGATGATCAAATTGACAAAGCAGGTTCTTTTATTGCAGCTGCCGAACATTTAAAGAAATGTGACGCCAAATGTATATACGTAATTGCTACTCACGGTATATTGAGTGGAGATAGTATCAAAAATATAGAGAACTGTTCAGCCATAAACAAGGTGAGTTTATTGAATTCGCGATGAGCAAGCAGTTAAAATAGAGCTGATAAGATTTGATCAATCTTTGTAGCTTGTTGTCACCAATACGTTCCCTATTCCGCCGGAGAAGAGGAGTCAAAGTTCGAAGCTCGTTATTCTTGACGTCTCTGCTACTTTTGCAGAGGCTATCAGAAGAACTCATTATGGAGAAAGCATTAGCTTTTTATTCTAGTGAAATAATTTTGAGTTGTCCGCAGTTGATAAGTAAATCGCCAATCAACATAGAATAATAGTTTGATAGTTAGAGCGTATGTCATTAACCATTCTTCCAACAGGATAACAGAAGTATATGTAGATGCGACTAGTGTAATCAGCGCTGCTGACATACCAGTTGGAAAGAGTTGATTAGTGCCAATTCTATAAAATCTTTTGGATTTACGAACGTTGTGACATTGTATAAAAGATTGTTAGTTCACGATATGATTCGATAGTTCTGAATGGATAATAAATTATTAATCAGTCCACACAGCGTATTGAGATATGATTGATAGCAATTAATGCATTGCTCGCATGTTGACAAATCGCGGTTTCCTCCTGTAATTCAAATATGGAAGGCTGGATCTAAGAATCATTGACATGATAAGTCTTACATATAAGTACATAAGAAGTCTGTGGTCAAATTTATTTTCTTATTATGCCACAAGTATTTCTTGACGCGCAAATATTCGTTACCTGGGTTTAAAATAACTGCGTTAGTAGAAATTAGTTATAGAAGCAACCATCTCTGTCTGAAACTGAAAACTCAGCTTGAAAGCTTCATGCTCAAAAATAATTCTTGTTCTGGAATTAAATATTCAACTGTCTGTAATTATTGCATTAACTCTGCTTAATATTAACGATATACGGATTTGATATATTGATATGATAATAACGAAACCTTATTTATTAAGGAAGAATTTGCTATCCATTAAACTGCATATCAAGTGGGATTTTGCAATTCAAGAGCTATAGGTTTATTGTCTTTAGATCGATAGACTGTCTTGGTAGCGGCATTGATCTAGTGTGTTTTTGTTCCGCGTACAACAAATAAAAAACTGTTTAGTGACAGCCAGAACAACCTTCATATTTGATCTACTGTAATACGATAATACGTATCAAAAAACAAAGATCCATCAGATATATTTATGTATTAATATAAATATTCGATTATCTTCATTAAGATCTAGCAAATTCATAATAATAAAAGGGAGATCGATTTCTAATCAAACAAGAAAATCTCATTTTTTTTAATATGTCGTTCTCCGGAGTCGTCGTCCTTACTGATCTCGACGATTACATTGCACCTTCACAGGCTTGTATTATGCCTGTAGAAGTAAGAAAGAACGAGAATGAAGGAGCCAAGGTTAGTTAAAGACGATTTCGGCGATACTTTGCGAAATATATACGCTGACGGGAATTAGCAGAGTTTATAAAAAGTATAAACGGACCAAGTATATATTTATAGAAGTGTTCATTAACGTCTGCAATATTGTTCGCTTTTAATATTAGACATCAATAGTGGTTGATGATTCGGGAGGATATTATGAAGTATCTGAGAGTGGCGCTGAAGTCAAACTCGAACGAGCGAGTATTACTCTCAACGACTGTCTAGCATGCAGGTAAGTAAGCATTCTGTTCTTCGAATTTGCGCATGTATTTTTCCCGTTTGTTAACACAAGTTTTTCGTCTCCCTAACTCTTGTACACAAAGTGGATGTATAACATCTGCAGAGAGCATTCTGTTGACGATGCAATCACAGGAAGAGTTATACAAAGTTTTAAAAGCAAACAAAGATGCAACGGAAGCAGGGAATTTACAAGACGTAAAGACAGTAGTCGTATCGATAGCACCACAGTCTCGAGCTTCACTTGCTGCAAAGTGTGGCTTGACCCCATTGCAGGTACTGAAAAAAATTTTGTATCTTCAACAAAGAATCAAGCGACTGGTTTATATGATCTAAATTATTTTTACCCTCTGTTTCGCTTTCCCTTGTATCCCTTATGGTCTTTCTCCCAAGACTGCAAAACGTTTAACTCATTTTTTTAAATCTCTCGGAGTTCATTACGTTCTGGACACATCTTTTTCACGTGATTTTTCACTAATCGAAACAGCAAACGAGTTCATCGAACGCTTTCGTACTTACCAGGAACATCAGTCTTCCACCCTACTTCCGCCATCACTTCCTTCTATCAACAATGCGTCGAACCCGTCAAGACGGAGAAATGCCATGGGGAAAGGGGCAGGAGCGGCAGAAAATACGGCCATGACAAAAGCGCGGCTCCCAATGCTTGCGTCTGCCTGTCCAGGTTGGATATGTTATGCTGAAAAAACGCATGGGTTTGTATTACCATATATTAGCGAGATAAAGTCACCCCAGCAGATTATGGGTGTGCTTGTTAAGGACTATCTTGCAGAGACGCTGGGCTTAAGGTAAATAAGGAAAGAGCAAGAAAGTTCAGGATGGATTATTGGTGCTCATGAAATTCGAGTGGCGTACAAAGTATAGTCTTGATCGATTTTGTCGCTTTGAATTTAAAAACAAATTATTAACGAATATTGTCGCAATCTTATTCTCATATAAAGATCTAGCCAAATATATCATGTCTCTGTTATGATGTGCTATGACAAGAAACTTGAAGCTTCTCGTTCCGATTTCTTTTCAACGGAGAATCAGACACGCGACGTCGACTGTGTATTAACCACAGGCGAAATAGCTCAAATGCTTTTCGAGAAATCATTTTCTCTCGCTGACTCACCCGAAGCACCGTTGGACAGATTTACAAAGATGACATCAGAGGAGAAGATTATGGGCAGCTATGGGTCTGCTTCAGGAGGGTATTTGGAATATGTTATGAGACGCGCAGCGAAAGAGCTCTTTGGCGTTGATGTTGACGTAGAAAAGGAACAGGGAGTTGCGGTGATAATTGGTAGAAACAAAGATTTTAAGGAAGTGGCTCTTGAGGTTCGTAACAATTTTTCTTGTGTTATCGTCACTACGTTATATTCTATTAATTTGCATATACCTTTTTCATAGATAAATTCTAAACCTGTCCTTCGATTTGCACAAGCAAACGGATTCCGAAATATACAAAATCTCGTTCGTAAAATAAAATCAGGATCTTCGCCCTATCATTACGTAGAGGTGATGGCATGCCCATCGGGTTGCATTAACGGCGGTGGACAGTTAAAGCCTGATGAGGGGGAAATGCCGCTAAAGGAATGGATTAATCGGGTAAATAGTGTGTACAAATCTGTGGACTGTAGTTACCCAGAGGAGAATGAAAGTGCCATGCGATTATACGAGTAAGTAGGCCTTGCATTAAATTTACATGGGAAGAAACATGAGAACTTTGAAACATGATCGGATGTTTGACTATGTAATAATCTTTATTTTCTTTCCTGATAGTGAATGGCTCGGAGGAAGAGACTCTCCTAAAGCGCGGTTGATGTTGCGTACGCAGTATCACAATGTCGAGACTACTCTAGTCAATCCATTGGCTGTAAGATGGTGATTCTAAAACCATTAATTTAAAGCATATACATGTAATCAAAAGACGTTGTAATATAGAACAATACAATTATAGTAACAAATGGCCTGCATCAGTCATATTTTATAGAGCACGTAATAACTAATAAACATTGCAATTACGAAATTAGCATAGTAAGATGATTTATTAAGAAATGATCAACTTTCTTGGTAGAGACGTAAGGGTTTATCGAACATGTCAGATGCTGATATACTGGCTTTATGCGTGATCAAAGTATTAATAGGTTTGATAAAAGATAAACGCTGCTCGTAATGATGACGCCGGATTTTAGTGATATGTATTCTATGTAAAATTGCTCATCTTCGGGTTGATGCAGACAGAATGCAATATGTACTAAGAGTCTGCATTTCATACGATGATACTGCATTTGCGACTGAGTATGCTTGTTGTGAGGGATTATTTGTAGATCAGAGTAGCTATCCCAAACCTTTGTGCTTTCCTTAAAGTTTAGAAAAACAAATACGAGTTTATGTTCATTCAGTTACATAAAAGGAAGTGCTACTTACTACTAGATTCCATAAAAAATATGATTATCAAATGGAATGTTCCACGTGGTTTTAATAAAATCTGTCATCAGAAAATTTTTCTATATTTGCTCCAATGTCAACTTCCATATCGCAATCAAAACCGACAACCAAAGTAATTTCGCTTGTACTTGACTCGGGTCCACTAATAAAAAGCACACCATTTCGTTATCTGGCTCAAAAATTCTATACAATACCCGAGGTACTTAACGAGATACGGGATAATAAGTCGAGAGAGTACGTTAGCCAATTGCCTTTCGAACTAGAAATTAAGAATCCATCTGAACATGCTTTGAAAGAAGGTAATTTAAATCAATTATTTTATCCTGACCGTAGAGTGTGTCTACGTAAATAAATCTAAGGCATTTCTCTTGCATGAATTAAACAGTTGTCAATTTCACGAAAAAATCCGGTGATTTTGCTGCATTGTCAGCAGTTGATATAAGAGTGTTGGCACTAACTTATATGCTTGAAATTGAAGCTAATGGAACGTCAAGAATAAGAAAAGAGCCAATAAAGGTTTGATTAGAATTAGATGAATGTTGCAGGATATTTAAAATAATATAATTTATATGCCTGACTCTTTAGCCCACAACGCGTCAAGGAGGAACAGTGAAAAACGAAGCCAACAACACGGTTATAAGAGAGGATCAGGAGAAGAAGAAGGAAGAGGTGGATTGTGCGACTGGTAATAGTGGTGATGACAACGGAAAGGGCATTAATGATGATGGGAACAATGATTGCGATAATAGTCAAGACTCTGGGGAATCTGCTTGCATAGAAGAAAACAATGATGTGCCTACTACGAATGTACATGAAAAGGAAGAACGCCGCGGTGGGGATGATGATGGCAAGAGTGATAATGACAGTGATGGAGAGTGGATTACTCCTGATAATATCCACAACTATCAAGCAAAAGAACATGGTCACATTGCTAAATCGGCCAAATCTCAAAAAGAAGTTTACATGAAAGTTGCTTGTATGACTGTGGATTATACAATGCAGGTAATGAGAGACATTAAATTTAAAAAAGGTTTGCATTTATCATTTATAATAACAAATTAATGTAATCAGTTCATTTCGATATACCGCGCCAGAATGTTCTTCTGCAGATGAGACTGAATCTTATTGCTGCGGATGGAATGAGAATTAAAAGAATAAAGAGTTTTGTACTCAGATGTCATGCATGTTACAAGTACGTTAGATACAAACTCTAAAACTCATCCATTCTCAATACTGTTTAATGGATTTAACATCACTTCTACTTTTTACAATTATTACACGTCAATAGAATAACGACTAACATGGAAAAACAATTTTGTCCATCATGTGGTAATGCAACTCTCATTCGCACATCTACAACAACAGATGAAAATGGAAACGTTACTTACTATCTCAAGAGAAATTTTCAATACAACCTCAGAGGAACAATTGTAGGCATATCTCATAAATTATTTGGTTGCTGCATTATGTAAAGGATAGAATACGGCAATATAGTATAATGCGTTATTCTCTTTCATATGTTACATTACTCTCAAACTAATTCAACAAATACGTCTATAACTTGTCTCGTCTTCAAGTATCCAATTCCAAATCCCCAGGGCGGAAGGAAGGCTAAAAATCTCGTGCTCCGCGAAGACCAAAATGAATATCAAAGGGCGCTTAGGGCGCACCAAAAACAAAAAAAGGTTGACATATTTGACCCTGATTACGTTCCAAACCTGCTGATTGGTGCCGGTCCGCATGCCACGGTGGGCCCACCAATTATTGGATATGGGAGACGAAACCCGAATGAGCGACGAGGGCGAGGAAAGAGTAATAGAAAGAAATGATTGGAAAAGTGAGTTGGGTAGTGAAGAGAAAGGAAATCGGTATTTTGTATCTTTACGCAATTAGGTAATTGAACTATAGGCCGTGTCTTCGGTATAGTTATAAACTACATTTATTTATTGGTTGCTTTTTTTCTCACACTGGCAACAACGACAACGACAACGACAACACACAACTGTAAATTAATTGTATAATAGCTATATTCTCTAGTCTTAACCAATAGTTCCTCCCTCAAATTCTCACCTCTTCGTTCATCCAAGTTCTTTGATTGACTTTATATCTTGGATCCATCTTAATTCACTAGCTAATTCAGGATGCTCTCTCCTTACCCAATCAATAACTTCGAATTCGTCTTCTCTTTTCTCCCAAGCATGTAAGTAAGTCAATAATGCTCTCAATGTCTTTTGTGAGGGTTTCAATCCCAACTCTTTCATCTCTTCCATGAGCACTCTCTTTGCTTCTTCAAATATGCTATGTCTTGCCAATGCCTCAATATAGGATGTCGCATTTTCTTCGTTTAACTTGAACCCATTCTGTTTGAGGGAATTCCATATTTGCGTAGTCCGATGCATTTGGTAAATGGATCCACATGAATCCAGAACTATCGAAACGGTTGTATTGTTGATAGGATAATTATTTGCAATCAACAAGTCAAAAATACTAAGAACCTCAAGGCCGGCACCCAGACGATTGTACGCATCCATAATTGCGTTATATAAATCAATATCAATATCAATATTCAGATCAACTTTTATCATGTTATGAATTTTCAAAACTCCTTGGTCGTCCCCCAAATTGGAAAAGCCCCGGATAAGAATTGCGTATGTCTTTGTGTTAGGCGAAATATAAGAGTGGAGCATTTCGGAGAAGAGGCGTTCGGCATCGTGCATCTGTCCAGTGTCCGATAGAATTTGGTAAAACGCGTGATATACCTCGAGTCCTAATGGAATGTTTTGAGATGCGAGCGTATTATAACATTTCCAGGCCACTTCAGTATGACCGTGACGCATTAACTCTGTAATTATAGAGACGAGCGGAGTTAGATTTTTCGAAGGTAAAGCTTGTTTATGAGAAGTGGATGAGGTCTGTTGAAGACCGTTAGTGTCCGAAATTATTGTTTGCAAGTGAGACTCGAACAATGCATAAGCAGCCTCAATGTCATTATTTCTCAAACAGACGCCTAGAGGATCATTGGATTTTTTCTGGAGTGCGTTTGTTAATCCTTCCGTGTACAGTCGAATTGTGCACTTTAGTGTGTGACATTGTTGCGGTGAGTAAAAAGTATTACATAGTTGTTTTGTTGAGATAAGTGTTGCTGTACTGAATGCTCTCCTGCGATAAGAAGAAAGTATGTAGAATGCACTTCGCATATTCACCATATTAATCTCGTCGAAATTATTTGAGATCACACAGGCTGGTAGATGAAGCAATCTGTGCGACTGAACAAATTTATCAGTTGTGTGACTTATGAAAATAAACGTTTTTACTTGTGTGCAAAAAAAGGAATGCGGGGAGAACAAAGCTGGGGAACGCTTTTTCTCAGTTTGGCAAAATGGATGGGGTAAACATTATAATTATGATTATGATGATAGTATTGCATGGTAGTGTAAATGGAGGTATCAGAGGGGATCAAGATGTGGGCCCATGTCTACGTGTAAACCAGTATTATTAGGATAAATTTTAGGTAAGTATATTTATGGCCAATAATAAACACGTATTTCTGGGCGATGCTAAAAAATCCAAACGGAGAAAAGCTTCCTCACATTGACCTTCACCTGAGAAGAAAATGCCCGAGTCTCGATTTCTTCATCTTCAGAATTTCTTATCAAAACGACCTTTTCCTTCTTTTGCTGCAAAAATTCCAAATGGCGCGAACAATGGAGAGCCACAATAATAGCTACTGGGAAGCAATGTTATATTGAGCAGCAATTTTTTGCAAATAGTCAACAAGTTATAAAAAATTAGGCTATTTTCCATTAATCTATTTTATTTTTTTGCTAATATTTTTCTTTTAGTGTTTAACTTTTGCCCGCTTAAAACTAATGAGGTTTAGCGAACGTATGAACAATGTGGCGAAAATGTAGGTTGTAATTGAGATTATCTTCTGTAACGATAATATACTGGATTTAATAATAAATTCACCAACTATTCCTTAGACTGAAATACTAAACACCACGCGTTCTGCATTGAAAAAACAGATTATGTAATGAGTACAAGTTTAATATCAACACTCGTTTACGTCGCTGGGGACATCCTCCGGATCCTCGCGGTGAAATGGAGTGGCATCCTTCCTGCGTTTTTGAAACTGTAAAGCGATTCCAGAAACGAAGCTTGAAAAAGATACTAGATTTTGTTCGCGTTCGATAATAATTCTCTACTGGAGTAGCAAGCAACTATGATAGTTCATTTAGCGTGGCTTTTAGGACTTGGACGATTTTTCCATCCTACAAAACAATTCTCGCCAGAATCATCTCTATCGGTGCCGAATTCTTTTCGGGGCTGATCGATTGTAAACTAGAGAATGCACTCCTACTCTCTTGGTTTAGTCATTTGCAAGAGCTCCGCTTGTCTTTTCTGATCTTATCTCCAAATCTGTAGAAAATTTGATTTATCGATTACGCGATTTGTAACGTTGGGTTTCTGTAGTTACATATAATTATTATGTTAGTTTGGCAAAGTCCCGATGAAGACAAGGAACTTCCCTATGAAGTTGTCTGTTTTATTTTTATATCACTTAAAAAATTAGACTACTGCAAACGTGAAAATGCAAGGAATCAAATGTCTCCTCGCTCGGCAGCTCAAGACTCCGACTCTGACTCCGACTCTGACTCCGACTCTTCTGACTCTGACTCTTCTGACTCTGACTCTGACTCTTCTGATTCTGATGCTGACTCTTCTGATTCTGACTCTGACTCCGACTCTTCTGATTCTGATTCCGACTCTGATTCTGACTTTGTCGTTTCTTTTATCTTGCCCTTGATATTATCATTTAACCGCGCTTTCTTGCTTAATTTTGTCTCTGCCTCCCCAAGTTGTTTACGTTTCTTAGTAGACTTCTTGTCTGTTTCTTCTGAGGAAGCGGGTGCAGATGATGATTTGTCTACTTGCATCTCATCTTTGTCAATCTCTTTGGAGCTAGATGCTCGTGCAGTAACTACATCTCCAGAAATATTATATGAACCAGCATCTCTAAATACATGTGGTAATTGTGAAGATGAGAATCTCTTGACTCGGTAATCAACAAAATCAATTAATTACGCTGAGTTAATATACATACTTGGGTTTTGTGGACTTTACTTCTTTCTTTTTTGGCTTGTCTTTGGTCTTAGCATTTGTCAACCGTGCCTCCAAGTGACCCACCCTCTTCTCAAGATAGGCGCGACTCGCTTTACCAAGTTCTCCTGCTTCATCCTTTTCTTCTGCGATTGCATCAACACGTATAGATAATGCCAGCTTTGAGGCAAGAGTTCGAGCAACCTATACAAGGATTTTGAATATAGTTGTTAGTCGCATCATTTCATATGGGCGGCACGAGCCAACACGTTGTCTCTATATCTATACGCACTTTAAACTCACCTTTCCCTTATTTTTAGCTGACGCTTGTCCAACCAAGCTCGCATGATATATGATTCCGTACTTTGGTGTTTCACGCTTAGTTTTTAATGCTCTAAACAATGCCTTCTCGGCTCCTAAAATCTGTACAGTACTTGAAGGATACTTGGCCAAATTCATCAAACTGCCTGCATGGGAAATCAGTCTTGCCCCAACCAGATCGCCTACAAGCGGTGTCACGTTTGGTGCAATAGCTGCCATTCTAGCAGATAAATATTGCTGTAGTTCCGTGCGGTAGTTGGTAAGAGCTATTATTTGCTCGCATGCATATTCAATGTTCAGAGCATCTTCCATCGTGATGTCTGAACCCATTGAAGTATCAGCAGCATCTCGAAGTCGAGCAATCGTTTCTTCGTCAAGAATATCGGATAAATCTGCTGTGCGGGCTGATGTGCGAGTGCCTTTTGTATATAGTATGAAAAAAAAATATAAAAATTAAATTTCACACAGAAAATTTACAGTCTAAGTATTTTCAAAACGTAAAAAGTGCTTACCCATTGCCTTAACGACCTTTGCAAACTGCAAGCTGTCAGTGACTATGTCTTTCATCTCAGGAAAGTGATATCCGTACCACTCCTTACACCTCATCGTGTAACTATTTAACTCCTTGTCTAAATCGTCAATCAATGCCACGGCGTGTATGATCATCGTATCAACTTTATCCGGCGAAAATTGAATGTTGTGTCTTGACGTAGAATGAGACAGACCAAGTTTCATGTCTGATAACTCTTTAGCTGCAATTGTACCGAGAAGATCTGACATATGTTCGCGGATTCCACGGTAAAAGTTCATAGTCCTGTCATCTACGAGTACTTGGATTCCATATCTTTCACTTATTGCATTTCCTGTACAATTCATTCAATGTATAATCAGACATGGATAAGCAAAGCACACGTATATTATGAACACTCTAATTGACAGGGACGCAACAAAGTTTAATCACTTTGATTACAAAATACGTACCAAGTTTGGGTTCTGCTACTACCAACTTCTCACTTTTTTTAATGTCTTCAGATAATGATTCTTTCAGAAAATCGTCAAGCGATGAGGATATTCGACTCTCTGCTATGGCCGAACAAGCTTCCACAGCTTCATCCATACCAGCAAATTTATGAAAAAATTGGAGATTAACACTAGAGGGTGGTCGACATTGGCGGATTATAGTTGGATGGTCAGATTAACATCAATCGACGCTTCGGTCTACGGGGGAGCAGGCTATAAAACGCGAGATCTCATTACAATTCTATACGTACGCTCTTTTTGCTTTTTCTGCTGTTTCAAAGCGTTGCGCTATAGTTTGAGGAAAATCCATGGTCGCTCCATTATATCGGAAAAGAGCAAATCCAGCAGCATTTTCAACTAGTATGAGCATTATGATTTGTTATTGAAGACACGAAACGAAAATTTTTTCATTAAAGCGCAAAAAATATTATAGTGCAGGGGATAAGATCGCAGGGTTGCAATTAAAAAATTGTGGTAGAAACGTGACTTTGCCGTGTAACACTACAAACGACAATGTATAGTATACCAAGATAATTAGTGCTAAAGTTATCTATATAGGCAAATATAATGTAACTTACATTATTATCCACGCTGCGGAAAGAGAAATCAGTTCTACCAAGCAATACATTACGGCATTATTAGAAGCATTCTAAAAAAAAAAAGAACGGGGTGAAAATTGCCCAAGTTTTCAATAATACAATTCTTGGGAAATATTTAGATAAAGAAAATCACTGAAAACTTAACTTAAACCAAGATCTCTATTAATCAAGTGATATATCAACAAAAAATCGTCCCTTATAGATTATGCTTGTTGATAAAGGACCGTTTGTTGAGCATTCCACTACTTTGATACACTTTGTAACCAAATAGAATGACGTAGCAATAATTTAATTTTTGTGGACACAATTCATTATCTTTATTAACAAACAGAGATAGAATGCGACCGCTCTTGAACAGAGTAATTGCATGGGAGAAAAATATTCGGACTCAAAGTTATTAATGGTATGATACATTCTTTGGTCACTCTGGTAAAGCCATTTTTAACATCTTCACCCTCTATTTATTTATTCTGATCTGTACATTCGCCGATAGCTTCTGGTGTTCTCTTCTTCAGATGCGTTGTTTTAAATGTCGTTTCCTTCGCGTAATCCACGGATTTCAGTTGTCATTTGATTAAATAAAAAATTCAAATCTAGCCCAGTCTAAGTTTTTCAACAGTTTTCCGACATCTGGCAAGTAACTTCATTCGCTGAATTGTTTACTTGATTATTTATTATTATGCGTGTTTGTCAGGCTCCACTAATTAAAAATTTTTTATTTATTTTGTAAAGTTTACAATAAAAGTCGCTGGTGTAAACCAATAGATTTTATGGTTGCAAACGTTATCACTTTCAACATACGTTCAACCTAACGAACGTAATTCTTTTAATTTTTCTCTCATAAACATCAAACTCGGATAACTTTGTCACCGCACTCATTTCTCCCATATTCATCTCAGATGTTGATTCATCAAGGCAGGAATAAAGATTTTGTTTCGCACAATAAAGTCGATATTCCGAATAGTAAAAAGGGTGGCAACGTTTGAGAACGAGCTTTCTGTAACGTAATCGTAGACGTAATCTTTCGACTCTCTCTCTAGGAAGTGTAATCTTGAGTTAAAGAGACTTTGGAGTCTGACTTGGAGACCTTTCGCAATCGATGGTTGCTAGGTATGAAGACGAGACGTTCTGGCAGTCTTTTTATGGTAACGTCATGCGCTGATAAAAGGCAGGCTCAGTCTGTTAAAGTCTACATTGAGAGGTTGAAAAGATTTGCGCGTGGATCTTTATTCCAGAAATTTTTCAGATTATACTTTGAATGTAGCAATCCAATATTTAACTGTGCTGATTGACAATGCTTGTTCCTCTTTACATTCACCCACTCTTTGTGGATTTGAGTCATATTCTGAAGAAACAAATTATTGTTAGTTTTTATGGCCCATTTTTTTCAGCCGTTTTACTATTACAAAAAAAAAGGTTTCTTAAGAGTGTGATAATAATAATGAATTTATTACCTTCTATTTGTTACACAAAAGCATGTGTTTAGCTTCCTCAAACTTAAAACTGTTCAATATTTCAAATAATTGAGCGTCATTGTTGTCCTTTATAGTAGCTAGTATGATTGGAACATATTATATCATGACAGTGTTCTAAGCAACAAGAAATGTGGGTACTTGGACTTGTCAGCAAGTACAACACAACCTGTGTATTATGTATACAACATGATATACAGTGATGAAAAAAGTTGCCATTTGATCATAACTTTATGCTTGCATATCTCCATCAATTTTAGCACAAACGCGTCATACAAAAAGCCAAACAGAGCTCACGTTTATGGTTTTATTTCGCGTTCTATTATTTCTGTGCTTTTATTTGTGTCTTTTGGAAATATTAATACAGTGAACTCTCTCTAATATCCACCCCGTTAACATCATCTGCTCTCTATTAGCAACGGCGATTACGGAACAGATTTTCCCATATATAAATTTATCAAATTTAATATCATACCCCGTTGCTATCCCTACCAACATACTGTATATCTTGGTTTCATTCTTAATTACATGTTCCTCGCTGATATCAATATCAATATAAATTGTTATTTTAAATTTAAAGTTCTGATCTGCAATATCACATATATTATTATTATAATACGATTCACAGCCAATTGTGTACTTACAACACATTACTAAAAATGGAAAATAAGGATGATCAGCAATTGACAATCCATTTAGTTTTTTATTATCCGTCCCACGCCTTTCTGTTATTTATTATTATGAAATAAATAAATTATTGTCTAGTGGCTGATTTAGTCTGAATGACTCGTTTATGTATAAATATCAATTTGTATAAAATCCGCGCTTTCTTTAAAAGTCACACCGAACAGGGTAAAATAACTATGAATAAGGAATCAAAACGTCCACCGCGGAAAAAATGAATGCACTTGACTATGAAATCAAAGCAAGAAATATGCCAACGAATTGATTTATTTATCTTTGCATCATGAATAAAAATTTAAAGCGGTAGTACTCAATCCGAGATATGTAATTATAATATAATTTAGTGTGACGTCATATTTCCCTAACCTCAACCCGCACATATCAACGAAATTTGTCGTGAATATTAGAGAAGGGTTCACTGTACAAGTCAAAAAATTTAATAATACACACTTATTAGATCGAAACATGTTAATGACTGGACTTTCTGCATCAGACTCACACTTCTTTTACCCCCTTTATTATGAACGCTGATATATTTGCATGACCTGTTCAAGTTTTTGTATAAAAATTTAGACATTCGATATTTTTTTTGTTTGTAATTCTTTTTTATTCTCATAATTTTTTTTAATATACTTAATAAAGTATATTAAGTATATAATTTCTTTTAAAATTAAAGCAGGAAAGGTTAGAGCAAGATTCATTGAAAAATTGGACAGAGTAGCATTAATGACCAGCAGGATTAACAAATAATGGAAATTTTTAGTCAAATATTTATTTATTGCCAATATACGTTGGTTTTGGACAAGCAATATCTTTGAATTTGTCTCTAACAAAGGGTGAACATTATAATCGTCTTTTACAATCCAGTGGAAGAATTAGTATTAAAATAAAATTTTTTTAATAATTTTGGAAACAGTTGCTTTTCTCATACTCAACCAGAACCAAAGCCAAAATGTCTATAGTTTTTTTTCAACGAGAAGGAATATCAATTGATTGCAAAACGACTTTACAGAGAAGAAGGCCTGACAAATCCTCTTTAATTTAATCAATTTTAGTTTTTCTTAAATTAAAAACTTTCGGGTTTTGTCAAAAACTTTTCAATAAATTAAATTCAGTAAAAGCATCATTTTAGCTAGTACAAGATGGGCTTTAACAATTCCAGGGGTCAAGCTGCTTCCAATACAGAATTAAGATTCAAATACTGAAACCTTTCCATTGTCATAACACCGGACTTTGTTTAATCCTGCTGTACTCAATCTTTTCACAGTTCCAACAACATGTCACACGCAATCTACAGTCGTTTTTCTGTGGAGCTTTTTAATCAGCCCGAAACTACTACCATAAAATTTAATTCGACGCTTTCATAAAACTGCAAATCATTAAATACAGATAAAATCAATAGTGCTATTATTTTATTTTGACCACCTGCATTATCACAAGTAATTTTTAAACATTTTTTACCTTTATCCAATCTTTTAATTCCAATCAAATACCATGCTCAGCGCGCGCCATTGGGGCCTTTGCCGATAATTTCGTTTTCATCTTACTTACCTGTTGATCGGAATGTGGCCCCGTGATATCGTTTTCGAGACCTTGCATTAAAGTTGCGATAGATCGATTTATAACCCGTTTCAGCTGGAAAAAGTGTATGTAATTAGTTGACATTTCTACCATGACTTTGTAGTCCATGAATTTCAGGAGAAAATTGCGGTATTCGTTTTGTTACCATCAACGCGCGGTGCTATACCATTCGTCGCTAGGTAATTTCAAAGTGAGTGCAACTAATTCCTAACATATTGAGATGCGTTTTCTGACAAAATAGCGTATCGCGATCTCAATTATAAAAAGTTCTTTTATTAGTGCGCGTTTTCTTTTTGAGACTTCGACTGGCAACCGTAACCATTAAAATAAATCATTTTGAACAACCACATAATTGCAACCTATCTCCAAAAGATTCTCTTTTTTACGAATTAAGCAATATAATAATACTAGATAAATATTGCTCTATTATGCATTGAGTTGATCCGCATTATCTTTCAAATATTTCAACATAGAAAGGTCATGCTTCTCACGCATTATTCTCCTTCAGGCCATTTTATGTATCAAATTCTATCAATTTAACATAAACGTCAGTTTTTCCTGAACCATATTTCGAGAATGTTGCTTCATAAAGTATTTTTGTTATTATGGCTTCTTCGACTTTTTCAAGGACTTCCAGATACACATCCCGGGTGAGATTTGCTCAAGTGTTAACCCCATCAATATACTTTATCACCACAATATACCACCCATACTAATACACCTCCGTACCAACATATAGCAGTTGAGGTGCCATATTCTTTACAGCACACAGCTTATGGGCTGCCTCTTTATAACGCTGGATGCAATATCCTGTCCCTCAGTATTGCGTGCGAAGACATAGAGTAAAAACAGCAATATGTTTCATTTCATTAAATATTCCATCTTGTTTACGGCTCGTGATGTTATTCAACGTTTTATTTAATACTTAAATTTCAGACGTATAAGTCTTGACAAATAACGGTGGTTGACGGAAACAAGCTACAAAAACATATCGACAGGACATGTTTTCCGGACACATAGCGATTGGTGACAGAAACTTGCTACAAAAATATGTCGACAGGTCAATGTTGGCCGTATTCCTGACACGTAACGGTAGTCGCGTTGGGAAAATCAATACTTTGATTGGATAATTAATACTGCGACAGTTAAAAAACGACTTCTGTCCGAGCTTTACGCTAAGAGAATTCATGTTACGAAAACGAGTTTCCCACTCTTAAACATCTGAAAATTGATGGTACAAGGATTTATGCACGACAATAACAAAGCAGGCTATGCTTAATGCAAGAAAGCGATACTAGGACTCATCTCGCTAGAAAGTTGACGAGCTATTATGTACTATATTATAAAACCTGTGTATTATTGATCCCAATTTTCTGCGCTTGTTCTCTCTTTTATAAAAGTAAGTAATATTAAAGGTTTGTTAAATATACTGTTTTTTTGGACTTCCGCGCTTCTTGGTTGTAAGGACGGAATTTGTTTGTAGTACCTTGGCCTTTTGGGTCTTTTGGTCAGTGGCTAGGTATTAAACAATCGCCGTCAAGAAAAGCGAACACCTTATCAGCAAAGAGTATAATCTTGGGCAATAGATGTTGCTCAAATACCAGTAAGTGATGTCTCTCGAAAGAATAACCAATACTGATGATTCGGGAAATGAAAATAACTAATTTCAAAGAAATAACCAGGTGAGTGATTAGCCGAATACGCAAATGCTCAAATACCGTAATCGCTTACATAACGATGACAATGATAACTAACGAAAATGAGTTTAGCGTCCCCTCCTTATCCGATCACATGCTTACGTTTACGCCACTCCAAATTTGCATATAATGATAACAATGTCGAAAGTTCCCATTCCCTAAAACCACCATGTCTTCCGACGGCGGACCTCTCAGTTTTGTTGAATGTCCTTACGAAATATTAATAAATATCTTGAAACGGGTTGATTCAAAGGATATTATTGCTCTTGGATTGGTATGTTTACTCGTAACATCTGTGGCATGCTGTATGGAGGTTTTGAATTTGATAGTATTCGTTTGAAAACTAGACGTGTCGGCGTTTGAACAGAATTGCCAACGACTCTTATCTCTGGCATATGCTCTGCTGCTGTCGTTTTGATGAATATGTCATGAAAAAAAAACCACAATTAAACAACCCTAATAGCGAAACAGACTGGAAAAAAACGTATTTTGAGCTTGGTATGCAGTAGTTATCGAGGTTGAATAACTGACAACGCTCGAGGCATAACAACTTAATTCCTTTATCTTATATTAGGTACATTAATCAAGTATGCCGCACCCACAGCGCGAATAGCTTGGTTGGAGGATCCGGATGAACATGGTCTTCGACCCCCTCCTAGTCATACGTATTGGTCTGTCATATCTGACCCTAGGAGGTACGTCATCTTCCAATCGTTGATCTCAATGTTATGTTCGTCTTATTATAGAGACTGATTAATACCCCGGACATAAAAGCCATATTAAAAGTGTTATAGCTCTGAACCATGTGTGGTGGTTAGAGGCAGGTTATTCTGACAACTTGTTGCTATTTAATTAGTCTGCCATGCTCAATTTAACGGCTCGTTTATAATCATAAACGTAGGTATTTGTTACTTTCGATTCTGTCCCTTACGGTACATACGACGTTATATGGAGAATCATTGCAGGGCGCGGAAGTAATTTAGATTGCGCTTGTTTTGAGACACGAGTTGTCGACCCAGTAAGCATTCAACGTTGTTCCGTCGTCGGTTTGGGGCTTTTAATGACAGTTTCCTACTTTATTTTTGCAGTCTGATGACACAGAAGTAGTGGTCGAGCCAATTGTGGAATTTCGACCTAGCAGAGAGGACATTCAATCTGTCATAGATAAGAAAGACTGGACTGAATATCGAGTACCTAAGCCAGTAGTTGTGAGCGAATCTGATGATTGTCCATCGAAGCTTAGGGGTTCTTCGTATACATACCGAACTGTTATTGCTAAATTGTATTCACACGACTCGACAATGCATAGCGGGCTGGTAAGTCACTACCAATCAATGCGAGCGTATTCATAGAAAAGATCTTCATGAGCTTATTTTTTGTTACTTCTGTATAGCATATCGATTACGTACGACTGGAGCCCCACAAAGAAGACAAGCAATGATTGCTGCAAGATCGGTCAGTATGTGTGTACACAGACTTGTAGTATCCTTAAATTACAACCGTTTGACGAGGGGTTTAGATATATATATTCCAAAGTATTTCGTAATCGTACGTGTTGCGATTGTAACGATGTACTTCTGTTTGCCGACTTGCAATTCTGAAAATTGCAATTGGTCTGGATTTCCATCACCACTTATGATTGAGATTTTTCAAGTTCAACTTAATTTCTACTGTAAGGTACACGAATGTTTCTGACCGCTGTAAATTAAAAGTAAGAGTTGATACGCGATTCACCAATTCTTTTTCATAATGACACGCGACTCGGGGCTGCTTAGTAAATAAGTAAAATTGCACAGACCCAATTTAGAATTAGTGTAAACATAGAGGACAGAAATATTCGATACTTGGATTATATCCCTCCATATGGAATAGAGTAAGCTGACTCAAGGTGAAAGCGCTTTCTGCGAGGTCCAATTGTTGAGAATGCCGCCTTCACATTAACAGAATTCTACTCGATAACAGAAGGCCACTGAATTTCGACAAACGATTACGTACTTTCTCGAATCGTTCTTGATTTTATTGTCGTCGTCATTATGTACAAATAGGATGACTGTTCTGTTCGGAATAGTTTGTATATAATGATCGTTCTTACAACAGGCTCATCGAATTATCTTACATATATACTTTACATCATTTTCTGTTTAAAATCTTTTGTTCTAAAAACCTTTTAACTACATCAAGTGCCTGTCTTCCCCTCCACATCGAAATTATCGTTTCCTCCTCTTTTTCAACGTATTGCTGCAGAATGCCTTCATGATGACCTGATCGCTTTTCAGCACGGTTTGATTTTTCTCATAATAGATATATTTGTGCAACAGTAAATAGTAATAGTAAAAATACAGTAGTAATAGGAGATATACGTGAAAAAAAGTACATTTATTTAAATAGTTTTAATATGGAATTCGTTCCCCATTTGTTTCTATGACAAGCCTACATCTAT